>JZKD02S1674387.1:284201-318839 GCA_000966675.3 Picea glauca | reverse complement strand
TTTTTTTTTTTTTTTTTTTTTTTTTTTTGTATATGTACATAGTAGTTTCCTTTTTCTTAACATATGAACTTATGTTCATATCCCTTTTGTTTTGTACTTTTTTTGATAGAAACAGACAGGAAAACTAGATGGCGCAAAGAAATCCTACCCCAGAGATGTAGACGAATCCATGCAAAGGTGCATTCTTTTTCTGCCCGTGTTCCATAGTAAACAATTTTTCGTTTACTTTCTCTGTATTTGTCAAACTTGTTTGCAGCTATGTTTTTTTTTTTTTTTCCTCCTAGAGGCCGCTACCCTACACGTTCGCCATCCAACAGAAATGCAATGTCGAGCTAGCCAACCCGCAAATCCACTTGTCAATTTGTATATTGTCCAACTATGAGTGCTATTTGCAGGACACAAAACACTAGAGGCATAATGTACAGTCCACAAGTGCGCGATCCAAATAAGTGCCTAAGTATGGAATAAGGGATTTGTGCATATTTGGTATGTAGTACTCATTTCTGGGAGCCACTAGCCCTGGAGTCTATCAATTTGTATATCATGGAAATCAATAGAAGTAGAATGTTCAACCGACCAACTCTCAAATCTGCTTGTCAATTGACAAATGTTGAGCTGACCAGCCCACAAATATGCTTCTCAATTTATTATCATAGGCTATTTGTAAGGCACAAAAAAATAGAGGTCTGTTTTTAACCCCGCAAGTCCGCTTGACAATTTGTATATCGTAGAATTGTATGTACTATTTGTAGAACATGGAAAAATAGAGGCCTATTTTTTGACCCCTCCCTCCCGACAACCCTCAAGTATGGAATGCGATATCGGTACATGGTCTATAAAATCTCATGTCCATAGTTTGTAAAAGTATATATTTAGTTTTGCCTTATTTCTACACACACTGATTTGGTAACCACAGAGTTGGTGTTGCACATGAATTATGGAATATGCACTAGAAATCGGATGAATCCCTTTGCTTTTCTTAGGCAATTTTGAGCCCGCTAGCCTGAGAACCCAATTTCTATATGGAAGAAATGGACCCAATGTACAGTCCGCAGGTCTGCAATCCAAATAAGTGCATAAGTATGGAATAAGGGATCTATGCATATTTGGTATGTATTACTCATTTCAGGGAGCCCGCCAACCCTGGAGTAGAATGTTGAGCCGACCAACCCACAAATCCGCTTGTCAATTTATTATCATAAGCTATTTGTATGGCATCGAACAATAGAGCACTGTTTTTGACCCCTCCAGCCCGAGAACCCATGATCCAGAAACTGTGGATGGTCTATAAAATGTCAGCCACCCCGCAAGTCCTCTTGTCTATTTGTATATCACGAAACTGTGTGTGCTATTTGTAGAACACCGAACAATAGAGGCCTTTTTTTGAGCCCGCCTGCCCGAGAACCCCCGATCTCGAAAGTGGCCAAGTATGGAATTCCATATCCGTACATGCTCTATAAAATCTCATGTCCATACTTTATGAAGGTACATTTTTAGTTTTGCCTCATTTCTACACAAACTGATCTGGTAACCACAAAGTTGGTGTTGCACATGGATTATGAAATATGCAGTGGGAGTCAGACCCACCCCTTTGGTTTGCTTAGATGAACAATTCCGACTCATGTAGTTTCAACATTGAACACTCAATAGTTTCACCATGTAATTTCAGACTTGGCCATTCCTTCCTTGCTTGTTCTTCCCCGTGCCTGTCACCTTCGCACGTGTGCATAATAACAAATAGTGTTTATATATATATATATATATGTGTGTGTGTGTGTGTGTGTGTGTGTGTCTTCTTTCTAAATATTTAATGCTATCAGGTCATCATGCAGGCACTGTCTAAGATGTCATTGATGCACGCAAGGCTCGAGAAGTTCTGCCATCAATGCAATTTTTGCGAAGGCTTTTCTTATCCCTTCCAACTCTTAATTTCAAATGCCATGGAATGTCATTCTCATGATGCCAACTTGCTTCCTTCACGAAACCTCCAATCTCTTCCTAGTCTTAATTTCAAATACCATGGAATGTCATTTGCACGCCACCAGCTTGGTTTTTTCACGAACCTCCAATCCTTAAATGTTCTTAGCCGTAACCGCCACCTTCGCGCTTATAAGTATGCAATATTTAAGCTTTACTTCTAACAGGTCACCATACAACACACATAGATATTGTCATTAATGAGGAGATTTTCCATTCACACGCATTGAAACAATGTTTCCGGAGGGGTTATATTGTCCCCTCCATTTCTTCATTTCAAGCAGCGTCTGGAGAAAACCAACGTTTCTATAAACTACTGGAAGCAGCTCCACAACAGCTATGTAGAGATACAATGAACATCTTCCTCACGAGATTCCCGTGAAGAAGAAGGGAAAAAGAATTGTAGGGGAGGCGGAGCAGCCCGAAATTTACAGTGAAAACATGGATCTTGACGCTGATCTGGAAAGCATATTCTGCAACCTTGATCAGCACGAAGATGCAATTCAACATGCCTGCTCAATGGACATGGTTGATACCAAAATTTTTGATGCGGATGAATCCTTCGTATTCCAGAGTGTTGTTTTTGAAACCGAATCAAAAAAATTAATCATTGAACAAAGAGACGTAAAAAATAAGAAAATAAAACATCGTTTAGAACTTGACCTTGCCAATATGTAGGCGTCCAAAATCTCTCAAATTCACATGGAAATGGAGATGCTCTTCATGATTCTGTTGGAGTCATCGAAGCTGAAAATGCTAGACTAAAGAACCGGATTAAGGAGTTAGAGGAAGCTTTGTTTCCTATGCCATTGCTTGGCAGTTCTTTGGAAATAGCCATGCCCACGACTGCGTGCACCCCTGAAAAAAATCTAAAAGGGTCCTCCAGCTTCCTTGCATCCTATAGAGGATATGTGGAGAAAAATGTCAACAAAATAATGGAACTGATTACTAAGTCTTGGGAAACATCACAGAATATGGATTCCCTGGGGAGAAGAGCACATAACTTGCTCCTACTTCTGCAGATGGATTTAAAAAGTGAATAAACTTTCCATGTGCACATGGTCATCCCTTTTTCCTTTCATGTCAACAACATGCTAGAGACGAGAATAAGACAACATGATCTCCTGTCCAATAAACGACTCACTCAGTTAGAAGCATGCTGGAAAGAGAAAGTGAAGAACCTCTATCTCATCATCTAATCATGTGAGTAAACAATATCAAAGAAAGAAACATTATTCACAAAGCTCACCAAAATATACTTAGCAGGAAAGACAAACGACTTCCAGGACCCCATCTTAATCCTCAACTCCCTGGTGTTAACCAAGCAAGCTTTCGATAAACAAGTTGATAATTTGAAGGCCTCGTCTTTAGATTTTTTTTACAGGATTCTTGAATATAATGAAGAATACATGGACAACTGGCTAGTCCGGTATTTGGTACAGAATGGAGAGATTCACGAAGCTCTGTGTAAACTTTCAATTGATCTAAGCGAATTAGAAAATGAAGTTTTCAGCATTAAAATCCACAATGACATCAACGTCGCCCCCTTGAGAAGATATATTTAAGAGAACTTGAAGTGGGTCACTGATGAAATCCAACAGGGAAATGCATAGATCCTCTGTTTATCAATCCAGATATTCAAGCAGGCTGCCCACAAAAACCAATAGGGAAAGGCATGACCAAGTAAACACCAAAATTGCTTATACATACCATCCCTGTAAGTGTATAGTGATAGTCCTTTCTTTATCAATCCAGTTATTCCAAGTTTTCTGAGTAGAAATCTATAGCCAAAAACTGATCTTCCCATTTCTACTTTTCAGGTATTACATTCTACTATGTCTGACTTCTTTCCACAGTTCTATTTCTTGTACATATTTTTGTTATGGTCCGCGGGAGCCTCAATCCCAGTCTATATGACAAACACATTTACATTTCCAGGGATATGTAACAAACTATTATTATTTTTTATATATTCCAAATAAAACTATTCTTTTGTCTCCTTATATATTTATGTGTTCCTAGATTTTTATCTTCAACTATGTTGAATGTGAAGTCATTCTGTTTATTTTATCTGAATTCTCTTTTTTTCCTATGCATATTTTCTCCAGGAATATGTAACATGTTTCATTATTTTTTATATAAATGTCATAAAATTGTGTTCATTACTTTTTTTGTACTCAAACGTAAAGAGAGTATGTCATTTCTTGCATCTTTACCACCTGTCCTTCATAGTTTTTCCACAAAGGCCCTTCAAATTAAAATAGTTTGCAGGTCCGCTTGTCAATTTGTATATCACGGAACCGTGGATGCTCTTTGTAGGCCATGCAACAACAGACGCCCAATTTTCAGCCCGCCAACTCGACAACCTGCATTCCAAAAACTGCCTAAGTATGGAATGAGGGCTCCGTGCATGCTCTATAAAATCTCACCCCCATACTTTATAAAAGTACACATTTCATATGTATAAAACTAAATATCTACTTTAAAAAATTGCGTATTTGCTATGTATAATTTATGCTCTCCAGGAACCTATAATTTGATACATTTCAATTTCTTGTATCCATGACTCCTGTTTCAAAGAAAACTAATTCGGTATTGCTATTTATTTGGTCCTTTTGTCCACCGCCCTATGTAATAGACATTGGTACTATATTTTTTCTTCTTTTGTTCACCACTGTATGTAAAACCTATGTAAAGAAAACTAATTCGCGAATGCTAAAATTTTGGGACACGACCCCTTAAAATTCAAATAGTCCGCATGTCCCATTGTCAATTTGTATATCACAGAACTCTCGGTGCTATTTGTAGGACATGGAACAACAAAACCCCGATTTTAAGGTCCCCAGCCTAAGAACCCATGATCCAAAAACTGGCTAAGTATGGAATGAGGGTTCTGTCCATGCTCTGATTCATGAATGCTAGTTTTTTTTTTCTGCTTTTATGTGTTCCTAGATTCTTGTCTTCAGCGATGCTGAATGCAAATTCATTCTATTTATTTTATCTCAATTCTCTTTTTTCTGATGCATATTTTCTCTTACCTGGTCATTTTCAAAATTAAGTATGACATAAATCACTCACTCAAATTTGAGATATCATATTTCACACACACACACACACACACACACACACACACATATTTCTTTAAATTTCCAGGAATATGTAACATGTTTTAGTATTTTTTTATATAAATGTCATAAAATTGTATTCACTACTTTCTTTCTACTCAAACGTATAGAGAGTATGTCATTTCTTGCATCTTTACCACATGTCCTTCATACTATTTTCCACAAAGGCCCTTAAAATTAAAATAGTCCGCAAGTTCGCTTCTCAATTTGTATATCACGTAACTCTGGCTGCTCTTTGTAGGCCACAGAACAACATAGGCCCAATTTCCAGCCCGCAGCCTGACAACCCGCAATCCAAAAACTGCCTAAGTATGGAATCAGGCCTCCATGCAAGTATGGAATGAGGACTCCGTCCTTTCTCTATAAAATCTCATCCCCATAATTTTTTAAAGTAGATATTTGCTATGTATAGTTTATGGTCTCCACGAACCTATAATTTCATAAATTTTAATTTCTTGTGTCGAGGAGCCCCTGTTTTAAAGAAAACTAATTTGAGAATGCTATTTATTTGGTCCTTTTCTCGACCTCCCTATGTAAAAGACATAGGTACTATACTTTTTGTCCTTTTCTCCACTAGCATATGTAAAACCTATGTAAAGAAAACTAATTCGCGAATGCTAAATTTTTTGGACACGAGCCCCTTAAAATTCAAATAGTTCGCAAGTTCGATTGTCAATTTGTAGGCCATGGAACAACAGAGGCCCAATTTCCAGCCCACAACCTAACAACCCGCGATCCAAAAACTGCCTAAGTATGGAATCAGGCCTTCGTGCAAGTATGGAATGAGGACTCCGTCCTTGCTCTATAAAATCTCATCCCCATAAATTTTTAAAGTAGATATTTTCTATGTATAGTTTATGGTCTCCACGAACCTATACTTTCATAAATTTCAATTTCTTGTGTCGAGGAGCCTTTGTTTTAAAGAAAAATAGTTCGGGAATGATATTTATTTGGTCCTTTTCTCGACCGCCCTATGTAACAGACATAGGTACTGTACTTTTTGTCCTTTTCTCCACCAACGTATGTAAAACCTATGTAAAGAAATCTAATTCGCAAATGCTAAATATTTTGGACACGAGCCCCTTAAAATTCAAATAGTCTGCAAGTTTGATTGTCAATTTGTATATCGCGGAACTTCTAGTGCTATTTGTAGGACACAGAATAGCAAAAGCTCGATTTTCAGGTCCCCACCCCGAGAACCCACAATCCAAAAACTGGCTAAGTCAAGAACCCGCTCTTTTAAAGAAAACTAATTCGAGAATGCTATTTTTTTTCATACTTTTGTCCACCGGCCTATGTAACAGACGTCGGTACTATTTTTTTTTTTTTTTTGTCCACAGGCATATGTAAAAAGGAAAATTAATTATAAATGATTTTATTGATAGAAAGATAAGTTATTGAGTTTATTATTTCAATTTCGTTATTCGACACGAGCCCCTTCTAATTCAAATAGTCAGCAAGCCCGATTGTCAATTTGTATATCGCGGAACTCTAGGGGCTATTTGTAGGCCACGGAACAACAAAAGCCCAATTTTTAGCCCACCAGACTGACAACCTACGATCCAAAAATTGAAATAGTCAACAAAACAACTTGCCAATTTGTATATTGTGGAATTCTCGGTGCTATTTGTAGCCCACAGAACAACAGAAGCCCAATTTTCAGCCCGCAACCCCAACATTTTTCAGCTCTATATATCTACTTAATCAAATTACATATTTGGTTTTTGTAGGTCACAGAACAACATAAGCCCAATTTCCAGCCCGACAACGCGAGAACCCGCGATCCAAAAATTCAAATAGTCCACAAGACCGCTTGTCAATTTGTATATCGCAGAACTCTCAGTGCTATTTGTAGGCCACAGAAGAACAAAGCCTAGTTTTCTTCCTGCCAGCCCGACAACCCCCATGCTCTATATATCTACTTAATCAAATTACATATTTTGGTATCTATAATTTATGTTGATGCTAGTTTTTTTGTAACATACGTACGCCCTTAAATTTGAAATAGTCCAAAACTCCAATTGTCAATTTGTATGTCGCAGAACTCTGGGTGCTATTTGTAGGGCACGAAACAACAAAGTCTGTTTTTCAGTGCGCCAGCTCGATAACCTGTGATCCAAATGCCAAGTATGGAATCTCTAAATAGTCTACAAGATTGCTTGTCAATTTGTATATTGCAGAACTCTTGGTGCTATTTGTAGGCCACGAAAAAACAGAAGCCCAACTTTCAACCCAACACCTCGACAACCCTGAATGAAGCTTCCGTGCATGCTCTATATATCTACTTAATCAAATTACATATTTGATATGTATAATTTCTCCTGTCCACGAACCTATAATTTCATATATTTCAATTTCTTCTGTCCAGGAGCCCTTGTTTTAAAGAAAACTATTTCGGTATTGCTATTTTTTTATGCTTTTGTCCACGAGCCTATGTTACAGACGTTGACCCTTAAATCTCAAATAGTCCACAAGTTCGATTGTCAATTTGTATGTAGCAGAACTCTGGGTGCTATTTGTAGCGCACGAAACAACACAAGCCCAATTTTATTCCTGCCATCCCAACAACCCCCATGCTCTATATATCTACTTAATCAAACTACATATTTGGTATCCATAATTTATGTTGATGCTAGTTTTTTTTGTAACATACGTACGCCCTTAAATTTGAAATAGTCCACAACTCCAATTGCCAATTTCTATGTCGCGGAACTTTGGGTGCTATTTGTAAGGCACATAACAACAAAGTCTGATTTTCAGCGCGCCAACCCGATAACCCACGATCCAAAAAACTGCCAAATATGGAATCTCTTTCCCATACTTTATAAAAGTACATATTTCGTATCTATAAAACTAAATATCTACTTTATAAAATTACAAATTTCATATGTATAATTTATGATGTCCACAAACCTATAACATGATAAATTTCAATTCCTTTTGTATCCACCAGCCCTTGTTTTAAAGAAAACTAATTCGCGAATGCTAATTCTTTTGTGTTTCAATGTACTTCAACTTCCTGCCCACTTGTCTGTACTTGGTCGCATTTATTCCCATTCCAACCTGGCAGGGACTACACTGCCATGCAACACTTATTAATACAAAAAAGCTGCGCAACATATCCTAAGTTTTATATAAATTTTATATTAACTAGATTTATTTTATAAAATTAATTTATTTTCTTATTTATCAATTTTTAACAATCAAATTTGTAATAAAATTTGTGATAGGTTATAGGTTGAATGTTATAATATGTGACATTTTTTCCCTGGTATGTGCTATTTTATTTTTTCAATTGTTAGACTTAATAATTAAAAAAAATAAAATTTCTTAGTGGTTGTTTTGAAGGCACTCACAAGGAAACACTACACTCTATGCTCTTTTGCACTACAATCTAAGCTCTTTTGTAGGTTCTCACAATGCTGTAGTCGAAGCTTTGAAAGAATAGAGCCTTATGCCACGTTGGGGTTCACCACCTTCCCACAGTTTTACACTGTAACCACCTCCACCACACCTACCACCACCATTAACATCCACTCCTATGTATTGTATTAAAAAAATATAAGAGGATTTATATCATCATGCTTGTAGACCTCATTTATATTACCTTTCTTGGTAATGAGATAATTTTCACGGTGAGCATCCAAGCCATCATCTTCACCATGCTGATAGGATGGCATCTTCTTCTGAGCATAGACAACTTACTGGGATGCATCTTCTTGAATGACTTAGTTGGTAGTATCTTCTTGTTGTTTGACTATCGATGCTCACTGGAGGAAAGTTCTTGCAGGTAAAGATAGAATAATTCATTCCAATGTCATGGATTTGCTATTGCAATAATTCATTCTTCTACCATGGATACCTAATTTCATTTTCAATTTTACGATACATAGGTTCAATTCAAAATAAGGAAATTATAATAGACAATTAATCTTAGTTTTAGTTACATTGATAACAAAATAGAAAATTGGCATCTTGGGTGAAAAATGGTTGAAGAGATCTCACCTGGCGGAAGAGATGGTGAGTATAGATTGCTTCCTAGAGATGGTGAGTCCCACTTGCTTCCTAGGGGGCGATGCCCACTCCAACTCTCGCAGTTGTCGGCGAGCAGGATCCCTGAACCCGAATATCCAAGAGTCGGCCTTGGAAAGTTGGCGATGGAAACCGTTTCTCATGAGGTGCAGAAGCTCTACTCATAACATTTGAAAATATCATAGCAATTTCCTTATCATGCATTCAAATGTCAGATCATAATTTCAAACCATAACTGAAGAGAAAAACAATTAATTTTGTGTATCTATTTGTAATGGTGTTCATAATGTAAATGAAACAATGAATTGCTTACTAACAAATATCAACTTTTATAGAAATAGAACCAAGTTTTATTGAGAGGATGATACCACTACGTACCTTTGCATTGCACTCAACTATTCTTGTGATTCTCGTATTCCAACCACTATCGACATAACTAGTACTTAGAATTCTGGACACATAACTTTTTCTTTTCTTTTACAATACAAATTAGACTATGATTTAGAGAACGAAGACAATAGATGAGCTCAAGGTCGATGACTATGCCTGCGTGTACAATTTGAGCTTGTGAGCTGCATACATGCCACATTGTCATGTTGACTACAGGATCAACGAGTATAATCAATCAACGTAATCAATGCAGGGTTGTTGTAGTTTTGCATTGGTGAGAAATGGAATTTGTCTTACTGGCTTAATACTACTCAACCCTAAAACACTACTTCAAATGTCATGGAACACCCCTGTAAGCGTCAATCTTTCAATTTTGTGGATGGCGTTGTATAACAATCCTATATAATCTTATGGAAATGTTCTTGGTCTTTCCGAGATGGTGGCTTTAGAAATACATTCTAATTCTGTCAATTCCCCTTTTCTAATTGAATCCAGTTGATCATTACTTCCCTTGTCATCGGTAGATTCAATATGCTATTTAATAGAAGTTGCAAAATATTTAACTTTTCTTTGCTTAGTTGGAGTCGTTTGTTTCAAGAGTAGTCTACCAGTTTTTGGCTATCAAGAAAGCACATGTATTGGGATGGAGTAGTTATTTTAAACACCAGCCCCAACTTCTTCAATATCCTTACAAATAAAAGAAACACCATTCCTAACTTCTTCAATCTCCTTACAAATAAAAGAAACACCATCCCTAACTTCTTCAATCTCCTTACAAATAAAGGAATTTTGTCTTTCATGTGCAGGCGAATGCTTTCGCTTCGAAAGTTCTCTTGCAAGGTTTCTAGGATATCATACATTTCAATTCTATTGAATCCGAGAGTTGAAGCCCAACATTGAATGTGGTGTGCATGTGATTTATTATAAAATAATATAATAAATGTTTTTTTGGTACATAAGAGACCTGTCACATTGCATTCTTTCTTAAATGTTTGCAGATCATTATTTCTTAAATGTTTACACAACAGTTCTGATAGAATTAAATCTTTACCTAACAAGATTCATGATATAGGATCATCGCCTTCAAAGTCAGAGATGCAAGCATGGAGACAGGGATGCAACATCTCAACATGACAAAATTTCAAATCAGAAATTAACTCCGAATTAAATCGAGTTGTTGAGATATTTTGTAAACATCATTTTAAAAATGTAACTTGTTTATAAAGTCGTGAAGGACTATAAGAGGTTGCAGATATGGAGTGTTGACTCTTATAGTTAATGTAATAGAGGATGTTAGGTGAGAGAGGAAAAGCTCATAGAGCCCCTCTTTTGTAAGGAGACCTTGCATCAGATTGAGAGGAGATGAAATGAAATGAGATTTAGGAGAGGCAGATCTTGGGAGAGAGGTCTGATAGGAGAAACAGATCTCAAGAGAGAGGTCGGATAGTAGAAGTAGAACTCAAGGTAGAGTTATATTAGGAGAACTTGAGAGAATTGGGACTCTGTTGCAGTCCAGTTTTGTAAAACATTTGTATAGACACACAGAGATAATAGAAAACAGTTTTTCCTGCATATCGTGTATTTATGTTCATTTTTATGCTTGTATATGTCGTTCATTTGTGAATGCGTGAACTGATGAAGTATTGAATGAGTTTCAATTGTTTCTCTCATTCTGAGTTTCCAAGTGCAAGGAGTGCATACGGTTTTCAAAGAGTGCGTTGACAGAGGTGAGTTAATCTCAAGAAAAGTTTAGGAGAGATACCATTGAACCTTCATCAGTAGAGGTGCAAGGAGTGCACCGAAAGAACTCTTTGATTAGCTCAGAGAGAACCAGAGTTATGATCCTAGAAACACAAGGAGTAAGTGGGATATTGGAACCTTCGAAGGGGACAAGCTCAAAAGAGATAAGGCAAAGAGTGCGTAGGGGATGAACTTATTCTAAGTCCAAAATCTCATAGGAGATAATGCTTGAAAGAATGTAAGCGAGACCGAAGACAGTCGGGTTCATGGGAGAAAGTTCAAAGGCCGAAAAAACTTTGAAAACTGACAAAATCTTCCAAGTCGGGAGAGAAATATAAAGCTTAGGAGGAGGGGTGACAACATCCATAAGATTTGGTTGTAAGGAGGAGTCTGGACCATTGGATCTATGTCCAGTGAACAAAGGAAGCATAGAGGAGGAAACAGATCTCAAGCATTGGATCTGAGCACAGAAGATTAGCCACCGTCAGATCACAAGAAGGTGCACGAGATTTAATGCCTTGTGTACACATAGAAGAGTGGACTCAAAAAATTCCTGAAGTCCCAAAGTCATTTGGGACCATCCATCATTCGAGAGGACGCATGGTGGAAATTCATCAATTTCGGGTGGAAACGCTCTGGGAGGAACGAGCACGCAGAAGGTTGAAACACTAAAAGCCCAAAGAGATGAAGAGACAAGAGTCGTCGATCTTCAAAGGGACACTTGTCAAAATATTGCGAGCTCCGGGCAAGTTGTAGTAAGGGTTTAGTTGAGAACTGAGATCGTCGAAGCCCGAAGAGCCGAAGAGAATCTGGACCGTTAGATCTAGAAAGGATGCATGGCAAAGATCATGAACTCTGGGTGAAGTCACTCCAGAATAACTCGAAGGAGAAGGGTTTGAAATCGCCAAATCCTGAATAACCGAAGCGAATAATAGATGTCGATCTAGAAGAGGACATGTGTCACCAGATCATGGACTTCATAGGATTTCACTCCAGGGTTTTTGTGGAAAATAATTTTCGGAAAGTTCTGAAGTGCCGAAGGACGAAGTGATTAAGGGCCGTTGATCCCAAAGGAAGAATATGGGTCGTTGATATGCAAAGGGACACATGGAGGATGAATATTCACTCCATTAGACAACTATTGAACAACCATTGGATCAAGAGAGGACAAGTGTCAAAAGATCCAACACTCCAGAAGATTTCACTTCAAAGAATTGTGGTTGTTGAGATTTGAGAAATCCGAAGGCCAAAATCCCAGAAACGACGAGAGCCTTCGATGCAGAGGAGGACACACGATGCCAGATCTAGAACTTTGGAAGAAAGAAGAGGAGAAAAGGTTCGAGAACCTGGAGAAAATATTGGTCGTTGATCAAGGAAGGAGTCGTAGGACCGTTGATCTGGTTGAGGAGGTGAAAGTCCCGAAGCAGGAGCACGACCGTTGATCTGGGAGGATATGTGTCAGCATTTCTTCCACTCTAGGAGATACCCAGTAATTAGGGACAACATTTTGAGATTTGAGATGTCCGAAGGCTATATCCGTGGAGGAGATCCTGGCCGTAGGTTCAGGGAGATAGGTGGCAACAGATATTCCACTCCGGATGGTTGTCATATGGAGGAAAGAAGATATTGAGAGTTGAAACTCCCAAAGGTCGGAAAGCTAGAATCAACCATAGCCATTGATTTAGAGGGGAGTTACGTGTCGACAGATCGCGCAGTTCTGAGATCGTGTGTAGATGGTAGGAAAGGAGATTCAATAACAACCATTGATCGTGAGGAAGCACCGAGAGACATGAGATCAATAGATGGGAAGGATTGCGGGGCCAAAACTTGTGCGGAGGATAATTATTCCAAAACGGGCTGCAATTGGAACCTTGATATTCATAAATGGATACGTGGTAGCACGAGGAGGATTGAAGAGCGAAAAGAAGGTTGGTTTGAAACCACTCTTTCCCATGCCCAAAATCACACATTAAAACAAGGACACGACCCAAGGTTGTATGAAGGAGGGGCTAACGTGAAAGGGGCTTACGCATGAAACTAGTGTTTTGGGAGCATGTGAAAATTAGCCTACGGGTCTGTCGAGACCTGCACACAGAAGGAAAAAGGGACCTGTGTAGATTTGTTTTGGGTTCGATTAGGAGCTCGAAGAGTCGATCTAACTTAGAAGAAGGAAATATCCAGAGACTGGGAGGTTGCGCAGCCCTACGGGGGAGTATGGGAGCTGCATCAGGTGGTATCAAAGATTTTCATTTTGCTTGTAGACAATAGGCAAAGGGCGAGACGATGAAAAGAGACTACTTGATAACATCAGGTGGTATCACAAACATAAATTTGCCTGTAGACAATAGGTGAAAGAAAGGAAGAGTGTTGATGCTCTGTAAGAAGGTTGGTGCATGCACATGACAATAACATAAATTTAAACATCCAAGTGAGCTGTGAGAGAAGATGGAGATGCTCTCGGATGTAGAGTAATCCATAGGCTTTCCAGAAGGTTAGGTAGAAGGTGTAAATGGCTACTGAAGGCCATGAGCATGGTCGAAGAGAAGGCCGCAAGAAGAAATGAAATCCAGAGATGGGTCTGGAGATCAATAAGATAAGAGAAAGGATGGAACAACTAGCATTGAAGATGCAGCAAGAGGCAAAGGTACACTGGAGATATGAATGTCCTCTGAACATGAAGGTAAAATGGCTTGTTCAGGAGTTGTTGGCCAGAAAGCATCAACAAGGGTTGAGAAGGTGGCTGAGGCATGCTGAAAAACTTAGTGACACAGAGGAAGAAATGATTCACATCTGTGAACCAGAGACATGAAGACACCTCAGTGATGAAGAGGAGGCGAGATCAAATGAAGATCTCATAAACTGTCGAGTGGGCATAAATGGAATTTTGAGTTGCCAGATGGGCAATGGACAGAGATCAGTGCAAGGTCTCGTATACTTCCAGGGGAGCTGTAATGAAAGTTCAAGTTTTCAGGTAGGCAATGATATGGGATCGATTGATCTCATATACTACCATGTGGGTAGAAGATAAGTCCCAAATTGCCAGGTGGGCAGGGGGAAAGAGATGAGACTGTATGAGAGTCTCATGGACTCTATTGAGAGTTCATATTGGCAAGGAGTGATGATAGGAGAAGATTCATGTGGGTTTGTAGACCATGTGAATGAAGATGATAAGAAGTCAAATACTTTCACCATCAAAGAAGAGGATCAGAGGAGCATTTTGATTATTGGAGGGATCAAGACATTCCTACCAAAAAACCAAATAGAGGCCAATGCACATGATGAAAATGTAGCAGAAGAGGAAGGAAAGCCAATAGAAACTATCAAAGAGGAAGAAATGGAGCAGACACTGATGTCTACCCCAGCAGAAGGAGATGAGCATTCAGAAGAATGGCTCAAAATTTTCAGCCAAGAAGCCAAACATGAGATGATTGTGGTACTGGAATCTGCAGTAGAAAGAGAAACAAACAACAAATACCTTGCTGATGTGTATGAAAAATTGGAAGCCCTAGAGAGAAGGGTAATGGTGAAAATCTTGCACATCCATTGGATCAGATTGGAGACAGATGGAGGAGCATACCGGCCAGAGGAGTAGTTGGAAGAATTTGGACTTGAACCAACACAAGATGAGCTGGTAGAAGCCAATCTGTCAGAGGAGGAAGCTGAGTGACATCTCAGAGATGAGACTATGGAAGTGGATTCTGCAGCAAAGTGGAAACTTAGTACCACAAGGGGAAGTAAATACAACATGGGAGATCGAGTAGGTATGCCCACTGATAAGTATGGAAAAGAGAAGGAAGCACAACAAAAAAGACTACATAAGGAGAACCGACCACTGGAGTAGCTAGACAGGGTGATAGAGAAGATAAGGAAGCTGATGATGAGGTCAACACAAGAATAAGTCAACAAAGGAAAACTGAACATAAGATAACTAGAAACAATAATAGGGAAGAAGAGGAAGAAGATGCAGAAGCAGCAGTAGCAACATCATAGCTGGACAAGAGCAAGAGAACAACTCCAAGGAAGAGTTTGGGATCCAGGGGTATTTCAACATTGGAAAAGAGGAACTCATGAGTAGGAGCTCATGATTTTCCTAGCAGAGGAGTATGATGCAGGAGAATCACCTTCAAATTCAAAGAAGCAAGCATGGAGGCAGGGACGCAACATCTCAACATGAAAAAATTTCAAATCAGAAATTAACTCCGAATTAAATCAAGTTGTTGATATATTTTGTAAACAACATTTTAAAAATGTAACTTGTTTATAAAGTCATGAAGGATTGTAAGAGGTTGCAGATATGGAGTGTTGAACCTTATCTATCAATAACCGTTAGTTAATGTAATAGAGGAGGTTAGGTGAGAGAGAAAAATCTCACAGAGCCCCTCTTTTATAAGGAGACCTTGCATCAGATTGAGAGGAGATGAAATGAAATGAAATGAGATTTAAGAGAGGCAGATCTCGTGAGAGAGGTCTAATAAGAGAAACAAATCTCGGGAGAGAGGTCAGATAGTGGAAGCAGAACTCAGGGTAGAGTTAGATTAGGAGAACTGGGACTCTGTTGTAGTCCAGTTTTGTAAAACATCTGTATAGACACACATAGATAATATAAAAGTAGTTTTTCCTGCATATCATGTGTTTATGTATTAATGTTTAGTTTTATGCTTGTATATGTCGTTCATTTGTGAATGCATGAATTGATGAAGTATTGAATGAGTTTCAATTATTTCTCTCATTCTGAGTTTCCGAGTGCAAGGAGTG
The DNA here is from genome assembly GCA_000966675.3 of Picea glauca. Classification (NCBI taxonomy): domain Eukaryota; kingdom Viridiplantae; phylum Streptophyta; class Pinopsida; order Pinales; family Pinaceae; genus Picea; species Picea glauca. Next base: position 302,820 of record JZKD02S1674387.1, on the reverse strand, counting down.
CACACAGTCCACAAAGAGTGCGTTGACAGAGGTGAGTTAACATCAGGAAAAGTTTAGGAGAGATACCGTTGAACCTTCATCAATAGAGGTGCAAGGAGTGCACTGGAAGAACTCTTTTCCGAGTTCAGAGAGAACCAAAGTTACTGAGAACTCTGTAAAGCTCTGCCAGGAGGGTATCGATCGGGTGCAAGTGTGCACTAAGGGAACTCTATGCTGAGTTCATGAAAAAAAAAAGTTACTGAATACTCTATAAGAAACATCTCTACAAGGTGTGCATCGAGCAAGGAGAATGCCAGGAGGGAGAGAAGAATTTATTCCCAAGAAATCCTTCGGATCTGAGTTTGACGAAATCCCAGAAACACAAGGAGTGTGTGAGAGATCAGAACCTTCGAAGGGGAAAAGATCATAAGAGATAACACAAAGAGTGTGTAGGGGACAAAATTATTCTAAGTCCAAAATCTCAGAGGAGATAATTCTTGAAAGAGCGTAAGCGATATCCAAGACAGGCGGGTTCGCGGGAGAAAGTTCAAAGGCCAAAAAACCTTTGAAAATTGATGAAATCTTCCAAGTTGGGAGAGAAATATAAAGCTCAGGAGGAGGGGCGACAAAAACCATCAGATTTGGTTGTAAGGAGGAGTTTGCATCGTTGGATCTATGTCCAGTGAACAAAGGAAGCAAAAAAGAGGAAACATATCTCAGGCATTGGATCTGAGCACAGAAGATCAACCGCCGTCGGATCACGAGAAGGTACATGAGATTTAACGCCTCATGTACATGCAGGAGAGTGGACTCACAAAAGTCTCGAAGTCCTGAAGTCATTTGGGACCGCCCATCATTCGGGAGGATGCGTGGCAGAAATCCCTCAAGTTCGGGTGGAAACACTTCAGGAGGAATGAGCATGCAGAAGGTTGAAACACCCGAAGCTAGAAGAGACGAAGAGCCGAGAGATTTTGATCTGCAGAGGGACACTTGTCAACACATCACGAGCTCCGGGTAAGTTGTAGTAAGGGTTCAGTTGAGAACTGAGATCACCGAAGCCTGAAGAGCCAAAGAGAAGCTGGACCGTTAGATCCCGAAAGGATGTGTGGAGAAATATCGTGAACTTCGGGTGAAGTCACTCCAGAATAACGCGAAGGAGAAGGGTTTGAAATCGATGAAGCCTGAACAACTGAAGAAAATGATAGTCATCGATATGGAAGAGGACAAGTGTCACCAGATCATGGACTTCAGAGGATTTCACTCTGGGGTTTTTGTGGAAAATAAGTTTCATAAAGTTCCGAAGTGCCAAAGGTCGAAATGATTAAGGGCCCTTGATCCCAAAGGAAGAATGCAGGTCATTGATCTGCAAAGGGACACGTGGAGGATGGATATTCACTCCATTAGACAACTATTGAAAAACCGTTGGATCAAGAGAGGATAGGTGTCAGAAGATCTATCACTCTGGAATATTTCACTTTGAATATTTGTGGTTGTTGAGATTTGATAAAGTCGAAGGCCAAAGTCCTGGAAACGATGAGATCTGTCGATGCGGAGGAGGAAACACAACACCAGATCTAGAACTCCAGAAGAAAGAAGAGGAGAAAAGGTCTGAGGACCTAGAGAAAATCTTGGTTGTTGATCAAGGAAGGAGTTGTGGGACCATTGATCTAGTTGAGGAGCCTAAAGTCTCAAAGAGAGAGCACGACCGTTGATCTGGGAGGATACGTGTCAACAAATATTCCACTCCGGGAGATACATAGTCAACAGGGATGAGATTTTGAGATTTGATATTTCTGAAGGTTGGATCCACGGAGGAGATCTTGGCCGTAGGTTCAAGTAGACAGGTGGCATCGGATCTTCCACTCCGAAAGGTTGTCATATGGAAGAAAGCAGGGATTGAGAGTTGAAACTCCTGAAGGCCGGAAAGCCAGAATCAACCATAGCTGTAGATTTAGAGGGGAGCTATGTGTCGATGGATCACATAGATCTGAGATCGTGCGTAGATGGTAGGAAATGAGATTCAATAACAACCATTGATCGTGAGGAAGCGTCGAGAGACAGGAGATCGACAAACGAGAATGATTGCGGGGCTAGAACTTGTGCGAAGGATAATTATTCTAGAGCAGGACGTAATTGGAACCATGATATTCGTAAATGGATACGTGGAAGCACGAGGAGGTTTGCAGAGAGAAAAGTGGGTTGGTTTGAAACCACTCTTTCCCATGCCTGCAATCGCACATTAGCACAAGGACAGGACCCAGGGTCATATGAAGGAGGGGCTAATGCCAAAGGGGCTTACGCCTGAAACTAGTGTTTTAGGAGCATGTGGAAATTAGATTGCGGGTCTGTCGGGACCTGCACACAGAAGGAAAAAGGGACCTGTGTAGATTTGTTTTGGGTTCGATTAGGAGCTGGAAGAGTCCATCCAACTCAGAAAAAGGAAAGATCCAGAGACCGGGAGGTCGCACATCCCTACGAGGGAGTAGGGGGGTTGCATCACTTCACAACGTTAAACGTTTACCTAGTAGACCTGTTACATTACATTTTCTTCCATGTTTTTTTTATATGCAATGTTCTCTGCAGTCAATGTGGGCAATATTGTTCTTCAACGACATTGCTAGTTCACTAGTTCATGATTGATTCTTGCATGTTCACTGATTTCTTATTTGCATGTTGTTGTTGTTCTTGTTTCCTTGTTGGTCTATTTGCATTTTTCATGTTTGGGTTTCTGCAACCGCGATTGGAACCACCCTTCTGTCGTTCCCCTTTGAGAGGCGGGTTTGGGTGTCGTGTTTATTTTCACTTGATGTTTACAGTTTGTAGGTGGGAAATTTTACTACTGGGGATGCCTGAGTTGAAATCCTCTTGCATAACATCTTTGTATGTGAGGAGAAAATACAATATCCTTTTGCGATGCGTCACTTTCAGGGATGATTTTAAGGATGGAAATTTATTTTAAAATGTAGAAACCTTGGCGAATCTTACTAATCCTTCATATGCCAACTATAAAATGTTTGGCGATATTTTTGTAAAAATATTCAAATTTCTAAGGATTTTATATAATTTGTCTAAAATTTTGGCGATTTTTAAGGTAAAATAATTTTATCGTATAGAATTTGGGTGAATCATTTTTAGAATAGAGAATATTTTTTTGGGAAAAACCTTGGAAAATTAGCCCATGAGCGAAATTTAGCCCCTAAAATCATCCCTGGTCACTTTTTCTGTGATGGAGGTAGGTTCTGTGTCGAACATTGGCCTTTGGATGGTCCTCCTAGCTTTTAATTTTACTTGATAGGTCTCACAGCTTGAACTATTTGGTTAATAGATTTGTTGCAATACATTTTCATCCGAATTTTTTGATACAATCTTGTGTGAAGTGAACTTGGCCAATATTTTTCTTCATCGACATTCCTGGTCGACTGGTTGGTGCTTGCTTCTTTGTTCGCTAGATGCTGCTTATTGTTGTTTGATTCAACTTTGCAAGGTTTGGGTCTTGCAGCTGCAGTTGGGACTTTTGGTGCTTCTTAACTGGGTTGTTATTTGTTGCTTGCTCTTGTTTTCTTAAGCTTTGCGATGTTGGGGTGCTGCATCTGCAGTTGGATCTGTTGTTACATTGTTTTGCAGTTGGCTCCCCATAAAATACTATTAAGATAAATAACATGCAAAATTTTGCAGCTGATGTAAATTGCATCTCTTATGGCTTCAACCAGTGTTTGTTGGGCTCCAACTATATTTCATAGCTGATGATGTTTTTCCCATGGTTAATGTCTTACTATGGTTTCATAGTTATGAGAGTAAGTGTTGCTATCTGAACGATAAATTTCTTCTCTCCCTTTCTTTTTCCTCTTGTAAACTTTCCCGTTTTTACCTTTTGTTCTTCTGCTCTATTATGCGTTTCTGGTTCTATACTTTGCCACCTTTCTGTAGTCGTGGGTTCCCAGGGTGGCCAATTGAAAAATTGTCATCTCCATCTATATATTCACATCACGAGTCTGGTTGGCCGCCGTTCATTTGCATATTTATCCAATTTCTTCTAAACTTTCCCATTTTTCCCTTTTGTTCTTACCCTCTATTATGCGTTTCTGGTTCTATACTTTCTCACGTTTATGTTCTTGCGGGTTCCCGGTGTGGCGATCTGAGAAATCGTCATCTCCATATATGTATTCACATCACAAGTCCGACCGACCACCATTCGGTTGCATACTTAGCCAATTTTATGAACGCGGGTTTGCGGATAGGTGCTATCGAACTATGGTAACTCATGTTCGAGGTATAGATCTTGCATCCAGAACTTCCGTGCTCTACAATTGAAGTATGGTAACTTGTGTTTTGGGTATACATCTTGCACCTAGAAATTTTGTGCTCTATAATTTGACCCCTCACTCCTCGAACTCACAACCTGTCCTCTACCTACGATGAGTCTGTCTGTCCGACCTGCCTTTCCATACTTAGTTGAGTCTTCAAAGTTTCATAGGTTCATGCATTCCCGGGTTCAAAAAAGTTTAAAAGAATTTTGTTGCTCCCCTCCATCCCCACCACCTTCTTCCCTTCCCAATGCACATTAATTATGCTTTCAAAAGTGACAACCGACCAGACAGGTTCGAAAAATATTGGCTTTAATAAGAGAAAATCTCGAGGACATCTCCCATTAAAATGCATAAACATGTGAATATTATGGGATCTGATAATTTTTTTTGCCTGCATTTTGAATTTGCAAAAACAAATATTGGATATTTTAGTTTTTTAGAGGAATCATCATAGTAACAATGCAATACTATACTACCATGCTGCCATCCACGAACGTGTCATCCACAGAGGTGTTGACGTCATGTCCCTCTTTAATACTGTGTATATGTTACATGTTGTCATATTTGAGAATCTGCTTGGATATGGGAATGTTATTATGTGCTATTAGTCACTATTCAATGCACATATTAAAAAATATTGGCATTAATAAGAGAAAATATCGAGGGCATATGCCATTAAGACTAATTAAACCAAAATCTACGGAAGATTATAGTGTCATCCTCTAGCATTGCTTTTAAATACTTATTCCCATTTCTCTCTATCATCAAAGAGTTGGGATTTAGGGTGAATTCGTTCTAATGTTCCTGGTCATGGACATGTAAGACAACTTAGAGAATCCATTGAGGCCCAAATGAAAAAATAGAGAATGGTTTTATGTGACGTGAGCTTTGAGCCAAAAAAAGCTCTGTTATCCAACAAAAACTCACACAGGGAAAAAAAAAAGTATCTTCTGATTGGTGTTCTCCCTGTATTCGATGCTTTTGTTGGTTGAATGGCCTGCCTGGAGATTTGTTTGTTGATATTCTTTGTTTTCTTGCTGGGAGTTGGAAGGGATTTTTAGGTCGCTTGCAAAATGCTCCTTCGTTGAAGTATATAGTCTCTTCCAACAACACAGTTTTGGCAAGTGTATCAAATTCTGTAGAGCACACAAGAATTTGTCTTCGTCAGAGGAGTCACACTTACCATGGCTTGAAAAATGGTCTGTAATATTTGGAAATGATGTGAAATATTACTCCATTCGCGAATGTACTCAGAAGGAAATTATAGATTTGGATCGTCGGGGTAAGAGAAACTGTATGGGTGGATAGAACGACATACTAAAATTACAGAAGTTTCTATTTCAAAGTTTGCTAAGCTACTTCTGGGTGTGGTAACAGACTTGACAGAAAGCAATATTCTTTGTCAAAGTTTGTTCACTGTCCTTTGGATGTAGTTATAGAATGCACATACAATCAACTGTCTATCGCTACTGCACATTTTTTATTTTACTATTCCTGCGCATATAACTGGATTATGGACTTTGCAACACTTTCTGAGGGTTACTTTATACTACCACCTTCTGCAAGAAGTTTCGCGTGTTCAGGTAATGATTTAGTTTCTGAAAATCACCTTTTACTACCACATTCATGTAATCATCTTATTTCATTCTTTAGAAGATACCTTAATGTAGTGGTGTGTTTCCAGATCTGTTTCCACCTAATGTCAATCTTGCTGCTGTTTCCCTTGCTTTGGATAGGGATAATGCATTTCTTCTATTGTAGTTGATGCGATATTTGAAAAAAAAAAATGTTCAAATCATACAATTTTTTTTTTTTTTTTTAAAATATAGAACAATGTATTTTTTGAACATACGACTATTCGAAAAGTTTTAGGCATTGTTTGGGGATCACGTCGTCCACTATGGAAATTGCATTAGCACTGCAATGATAGATAATATATGTCTGGCATGTGCCTAATGTTAAGGTCATTATCGCACAGGACACCCAATGTCCAAATATTTATGGACTCAAAGCAACATTGTAGATTTCGTGAGAAAGAAACACTAAAGTCGATGTTATTTGTAGGTCTGACAATCTTCCAGTTTAAGTGCTTTGACAATGACAACCTTTCTTGTTCACCACATTGTCACATTGTAGTTAGTAGCACTGTTCCATTTTCCACCGCCAATGTCAATGTTCGAGGCTGAAGCTATTTGGAGTCTGGGGTAACTGCCTATGTGGATGCTTGAAGGTGAAAGTACCTGGAACTTGGGATCACGACTTCTTACACTTGACATTAGTATTAGTAGCGATCAAAATTTGATTGTATGTTGAGTTTGTTACTGCATCCAGAGCTCGTTCAACACTATTTGACATAGAAACTAGCTGTCTGTCAATTTTGTTACAACTTTGACATAAATCGTTTTGTGATTTTAGAATGTTGATTCAAATGCGCATACAGTTTCTCATGTTCGTTGGTATCCAATTTTATAATTTCCTACTGAGTGTATTCGAGCATGGAGTAATATTTGGCGTCACTTCCGAACATTCCAGACCCTTTTGTAGGCCGCCATGTTTGCCACCCCTATGACGAAAGATATATTTTGATGCGATTTTCAACATTTGATACACTTGCTAGACCCGTGCTGCCGAAAGAACTCATGTACTTCAACAGAGGAACATTTTGTAGTTGGCTTGGACGTTCCTTCCAATTTACTGTAATAAAACAAAGAAGTTCAACATACAAATATTTATGCAGGCTTTTCAACCAAATAGATGATTGAATACAGGGAGAATAACAGTCACAACATACTTGATTTTTTTTTTTTTGTCTCAGCTTTTGTTGCCTAACAAGATTTGTTTCCCCCAGAACTGACGTCACATAAAAAAACTCCCTAGACTTTGAATTGGTCCTGAATCACATTTCTATGTTGTCTTGGATGTCAATGGTTAGGAACATTACAAGGAAGGCGCCTTAAACCCCAAGTTTTCAACGACATAGGGAAATTAACACTTAACAAAGAATGGAATGTTGAATAACCACCCAATGCAGGCATGCCATATCTAGAAGAGACAAGCTATTCAAAAAATTGGGATAGATCTAGTTGGCAACACCAATGAAGTCCAAGACCCGAAATTGATATTCAACTCGTTGTTTTTTACGAATCAATCATTTGATCATCAAGAATACTATCAACAAGTTTCATTATTGTACACATTTATTTTTGGTCGACGAAAGGACAATTCACAGTCATTGTGGCAAATAATCTCAACTGTATTTTGTAACCCATCTTATTTGAATATATAATATTTGCGGTTTTTTTTTAATGGTGTTTTCCAATCTCTAGTATTTCTTTTCATTTTATTTTGTACCTTTTTTCCGTGTTTCGTTAAACATGGACGACAAGCTTTTCTTTCTGCTGCCCAATACTTCAATTTAAATAAAGGGTACTCTATTTGTTCTTTACATTTTACATGGAAAAATAATATGTCATAGGCCATACTTATGTGGTGCCCACCCTATACTTGAAGAAATAAATTGGAGGACCCGTCCTGCTTTCATTCTTCGGGTCCCGTAAATAGAATGAATTAATGTCTATTACAACAAGGGAAATCAAGTGTCGACATCATGTTCCTGTTCAATATCTTGCATATATTGCAACTTCTTCTATTTTATAATATCCATGCATATATACTAATATGAGCACTATTGGAATAAATATAAAAACTTTCTCTTGGACAAAAATTAGCCAATTATCTGGCCACCGAGTCCTGGGTTTGCAGTATCCAACACCTATGTCCCCTGTTCCATCATATACATCTTATAGCCAAAGAACTTCCGTGATCTGCAATTTATGATTTTACTAGTGAGAACTCACCAGGGGTTCAAAAAGATTGGCATTAAGAAAGGAACAATATATTTTCTTCTATGAGATACTTAGCCCTTTTCCGCTTTTCTTCTTCCCATCTATTATCACTTTTTGGTTATATACTTATTCTCCTTTCTATGATCGCGGGTTCCAGGGTTGGCGGGATGACATATCTTCATCTCCATATATATCCTCACATGACTAATCCGATCGACCGCTGTTCCTTTCCATACTTAGCGAATTTTATGGCCGTGGTTGTCGGGTTGGCGCTTCCAAACTTTGCTACTTCTTGTTGCATTATATACATCTTGCACTCAAAACTTCCGTGGTTTCAAAAAAATTTACGAACTAAACAACATCCTGCAAATTGGGAGATGATTTACATTTGAACCAAAAATAATCTATTAATATATATTAATATGAATACTATTTAAATAAATATCAAAAATTTCTCTTGGCCAATACTTAGCCAATTATCTGGCCACCGAGTCCCGGGTTCGCGGTATCCAACACCTATGTCCCCTATTCCATCATATACATCTTGCAGCCAAGGAACTTCCATGATCTGCAATTTATGATTTTACTAGTGAGAACTCAGTAGGGGTTCAAAAAGATTGCCATTAATAAATGAAAAAATGGATTTTCTACCATGAGATACTTAGCCCTTTTCCCCTTTTCTTCTTCTCGTTCATTATCTCTTTCTGGTTATATACTTAGTCACCTTTCTATGATCACAGGTGCCAGGGTTGGCGGGCTGACATATCTTCATATCCATCTATATCCTCACATGACGAATCCGACCGACCACTATTCCTTTCCATACTTAGCCAATTTTATGGCCGCGGTTGCTGGGTTGGTGCATACGAACTCACCTTTTCTTCTTCCCGTCCATTATCGCTTCCTGGTTATATACTTAGTCGCCTTTCTATGATCACTGATTTTAGGGTTGGCAAGCTAACATATCTTCATCTCCATCTATATCCTCACATGATGAATCCGACCGACCGCTGTTCCTTTCCATACTTAGCCAATTTTATGGCCGCGGTTGCCGGGTTGGTGCTTATGAACTCATATGCTTATTTTTCCGTGATATACATCTTGCACTCAAAGCTTCCATGATCTACAATTCCACCACAGACTCCTCTAATACATTTACTTCACTCAAAGTATCTGTCCCTGCCTTCCATCCCCACTAACTTCGTGTCCTTCCTAATATACATTAACTATGCTCTTACTAGTGACAACTGAACACACTGGTACAAAATAATTGGCACCCGGTCCTTCGCCATATACAAATTGACTACCAGACTCTGACATCGCCCCCTCTTCCATGTTACACATTATGCATTCAAATGTTCCGAGATATACAATTTGGCTATTGGGGCCTCATGTCTCCTGGGTAGACCTTGTCACCCTATTTTGGATCCTCACGTTGGCGGGTTCACGAAATATCCAACTCCTAGTCATTGTTTCATGTTCTGCCCATCCTCGTACTTCTTTACAGATATGCAACACCAATGGTTTAATACTAAAATTCCATCATACAACAACTGTAAAGATCATCATTAATAAGCAAAAGTCTCGAGAACCAACCATCCCTACAAAACTTGTCCAGAAACATGTGAAAAAGATCTTGCCAGGTAATGGAAAAGCTATTACAAATTTCAATATATTAGCGAAAATAAGTCCATGCCAACATTTCCCTGTTCCATACTTGGACACTTTTTCGATTGTGGGTTCCCAGATTGACAGCCTCAAAATTGTGTTTCGAATCTTCTGTGAGTTGCAGACAGTGCTCGGAGTTCCGCAATATACAATTTGTCTGCTGGAATGCCCCGTCACGAGCCCAACCATCCACCATTTTTTCCCTTCCTTTTGCTTATGGATTTCAACAAAATTTGTGAACCGAACAAGATCCTGCAAATTGGAAGATGATCTGCATTTGGACCAACAATAATCTATTAATATATATTAATATGAATACTATTGGATTAAATATAAACACTTTCTCTTAATTTTTCCTCTTTTCTCCCCCTCTATTATCCCTTTGTGGTTCTATATTTAGTCGCATCTATATGATCACGACCTCCTGGATTCACAAATTGGAAATACTTTATCTATATCTTCACACCATGAGCCCGAACGACCACGGTCCCTTCAATACTTAGCCAATTATCTGATCATCGGGTTCCAGGTTTGTGGTATCCAACACTTATGTCCCATGTTTCTTCATATACATCTTGCACCCAAAGAACTTCTGTGATCTGAAATTTATGCTTTTACTAGTGAGAACTCACTAGGGGTTAAAAAAATTGGCATTAATAAACAAACATTAGATGTTCTTCTGTGAGATACTTAGCCCTTTTTTCCTTTTCTTCTTCCCATATATTATCGCTTTCTGGTTATATACTTAGTCACCTTTCTATGATCGCGGGTTACAACATTGGTGGGTTGACCTATCTTCATCTCCATATATATCCTCACATGACGAATCCGACCGACCGTTGTTCCTTTCCATATTTAGACAATTTTATGGCCACGGTTGCCGGGTTGGCGCTTTCAAACTCTGCTGCTTCTTATTCCATGATATACATCTTGCACTCAAAATTTCCGTGATCTAAAATTTCTCCGTGGACTCCTTAGCCCTTTTTCCCTTTTCTTCTTCCCGTGTATTATCACTTTCTGGTTATATACTTAGTCACCTTTCTATGATCGCGGGTTCCAGCGTTGGTGGGATGGCATATCTTCATCTCCATCTATATCCTCACATGACGAATCTGAACAACCACTGTTCCTTTCCATACTTAGCCAATTTTATGGCCGCGGTTGGCGGGTTGGTGCTTTCAAACTCTACTGCTTCTTGTTCTGTGATATACATCTTGCACTCAAAACTTCTGTGATCTACAATTCCACTGTGGACTCCTCGAACTCGCAAGCTTCACTCTACCATGGTTCACAAATGTTTCAAAGTATTTGTCTCTTCCTTCCATCCCCACTAAATTCGTGTCCTTCCTAATATACATTAATTATGATTTTACTAGTGACAACTGAACACACTGGTATGAAACAATTGGCATCCAATCCTCCGCCATATACAAATTGACTACCGGATTCCGACATCGTCCCCTCTTTCGTGTTATAGATTATGCATTCAAATTTTCCGAGTGATACAATTTGACCATTGGGACATCACATCTTCTAGGGAGACCTTGTCATCCTATTTTGGATCCTCATGTTGATGGATTCATGAAATCTCCAATTCTTAGTCACTGTTTCCTGTTCCGACCATCCTCATACTTCTTTCCAAATATGCAACGCCAAATGTTTGATACTAAAAAACCATCATGCAACAACCGTAAGGATCATCATTAGTAAGCCGAAGTCTCGAGGACTAACCATCCCTACATAACTTGTCAAGAAACATGCAAAGGAGATCTTGCTAGGTAATGGCAAAGTTATTACAAATTTCAATATATTAGCGAAAACAAGTCTAGGCCAGCCTTTCCCTATTCCATACTTGGACACTTTTTCGATTGTGGGTTCCTGAATTGACGACCTCAAAATTGTGTTTGGAATCTTCCGCAACTTGCAAACAGTGCCCAGAGTTCTGTAATATACAATTTGTCCACTAGAATGCCCTGTCACGAGCCTAGTCGTCTGTCATTCCTTTCAATAATTAGCCCCAAGTTGGTTGTATTTCCATGAAATTGTACATTTACTGTGTATCGAGTCTTCTCTTTCGTTTCCCTATTTCATACTTAGACATTTTTTCAATTGCGGGTTCCCGGACTTGCAGGCTCAGGATTGTGTTTCCAATGTTCCATGACTAGCAAGCAGTACCCGGAGTTCCGCGATATACAGTTTGTTCGCAAGAATGCATCATCATTCCCGAGAGATACAATTTGACCCTCGAGCCCTCACCTCTACTTGATGTATCTTGTAGCCCTATTTCGAAGCGTCACCAACTTCATCGATAATTAGCCATTCCTTACTTGCTGTTTCGTGTCCCCACCACCTTCCTACTTCTCTTTGGGAATGCAATTGGTAAGCTTTAATGATAGCACTTCATTGTGCAAGAACCTTAAACATGTCATTAATGACCATCCTCTCTTCCGTGGTACACATTTTTCATTCAAGTCCCAAGACATACAATTTGACCTTCGGGAAGTCACGTCTCCTGGGGAACCATTGTCACCCTAATTCTGAAGCCCGTCCGATGAATTTCCATACTTGTCCATTTCATGGAATCTCTTTTGCGGGTTCACAAAATCTCCAATTCTTAGGCACTGTTTACTGTGCCCAACCAAGGTTTACTGCTAATAGTTCATTATACAACAACTATACTAATCACCATTAAAAAGCAAAAGCATAAACGAGACAGTGAAATTTAATTAAAGCTTGACTCATTGAAATCAAATTAATTTATCTTCTCTTATTTTTTCTTTTCTACCCAAAGACATGCAAAAAATATCTTTCCACGCAATGGGATATATATTACAAGTTTCAATATATTAGTGAAAATGAATCTGCCCAATCGTTTCTCTATTCCATACTTAAGCCACTTTTTCGATTGCGGGTTCCTGGATAGGCGGGCTCACATTTACACCTCCATTGTTCCGTGTCCTGAAAACGTTACCCAGACTTCCACGATATACAAATTGCCCTCTGGACTGTCCTATCATACCCTCTTCGGTGTTACGCGTATTGCACTAAAAAATTTCCGAGACATACAATTTGACCCTCGCGCCCTCACCTCCAACAATTGTACCTTGTAGCCCTATTTTGGAGCCCGCCCGACCGCTTTCGATAATTCGTCACTCCTTAACTGTTCTTTCCCGTCCCCATGATATCCATACTTATTTCTTAATATGAAATTAGAAACCTTTCATGCTAACAACTCACAATGCAGGAACCGTCAACATTGTCATTAATGAGCGAAACCCTCGAGGAGATCTCCCATTAATATGCATTAAACCAAGATCTGCAGATAGTTATATTGTCCCTTCCGATTTTTCATCTCAAACATGGGTCATTTTATTGGCCCATTCAAGAAATATCCAATGCTTAATTTCTCATTGCCATATCCACCATGTTCGCACTTCTATGTGTGCAATTACTAGTCTTTAATGCTAACAACGCATCATGCAACAACCGTCGAAATTGTCATTAATGAGCAAAAGTCTCGAGGAGATCTTCCATTCACACGCATTGGACCAAGATTTGTGCAACGTTATATTATCCCTTCAAACTTTTCATTTCAATCATCGTCTGGAGCAAACAAATGTTCTTGTAAACTTATGGCAGTAGGTTGACAACATTTTTGTGGAGATACAGTGAATATCTTCAGACGTTAGGACCAAAACTTCCAGTGGTCCAGGGCATACTTTTACTATTCATCCCATTCCGCCCGAAACGAAGTGATTTGGACCTCTGGAATCGCTCGTGAAGGCCATGTCCCTGAGGTTTTTGATTGTAAGGAGGTGGTATCTTGGTGTGTTGGAAAATATATTTCAAGCCAAAGAATTATTCCACTGTGCGACCATTCTCCTGTTTCTTTGTCACCTCAGGTATTCTGCAAGATGTTAAAATTTCCGGAGCCAACATTGACCTTCAGAGGACAAGACTACAAGCAGTTTCAAGAAAACCATGATAACTGGTTGGACATATTAGCCGAGTTCCTCGAAGACCCAACAACATCTCCTGAAGATATCACAAAGTTGCAGGTAAGTTCCTTTAGAAATCCATTCTGGGAAATTGCTTGGCTGTTTACAAGAATAATGGGACAGGCATCCATGACAAGCATTTCCCATATAGTTATTTATATTTTTTACTTCACAGTCAAGGAACAATTCATTTTCGATTGGGGGAAGCTAATTTCCATTGAAATCTGTTCCCAGTTGTCACAATTCAAAGAATCGAATAAATTTTATATGTCATCCTACTTAATTTTCGCAATAATGCATTGCTGTCCGTTTCCAAAACTGTCTCTTTCCTAGAAAATAAACCGTGGATTCGACCCAATAACATTTTGGTACTAGGCCCTATGGAGGCACAAGGCCTCCCATTGTTTTTATGAAGTTTTTAATGAATTTTTCTCAATTTTCAAAGATTTATTGTTAGGGAAGGATGCTCCCCGGATGTCTGGCTAGACAACCAAGTATTTGAACAGGAAGGGGACACTTGAACAAAAAGAAAATCACAGTGTACTAATGGTCTTTGGATCCAAGTAAAATCTTTCTTTCCTTCCATGCCACATCATGAACAAGATGTTTGTTACAGAAATAGAAAGTCAATACAACCAATGGTTACATTTTTTCCATGACAAGAAAAAAAACCAGTTCATTCCTCTACCCTGGAAAGTCGGGGACTTCGTGTGCAGACATGTTAACAAGATTGATGAATTCGTAGGCAATTTCAAGAACTTGAACCTAACATATGCTGAAAGAATAAAAGGGTTCAAACCTAATGGGATTTTTTGAGAATGTTTACTAGAAGTTGGATTTAGCAGCTCTTTTATCCATAGACACTTGACCAAAGATAGGGACAGTGATGACAACAATCCCGCTTCTGGAAATTGCAATGTAGAGACATTGAAAAGTGCAACTGAATTGTACATACAACAGGGAAAAGTACCCAGTGAGAAGAGTGTCCAGTCCCCCGCCAACACTGCCAAGAGCATGACATCACAGAGCATCGCTTCAACGGCCTACCCTAGTAAGAAAGCAACCCATAAATCTTCAAACAGAGGAGGAGATAAAAACCCTCCTCGCACAAAAATTGATAGTTCTCACAAAGTTCCCCTGATGAAGAAGAGAAAAACGTTGCATGGTAGGCAGACGAACCCGAAATTGAAAGTGAAAAGATGCAACTTGAAATTGAAACTGAGCACATGCACAAAGTTGGTCTGTCTACAATGGAAATAGCTGAGATCGACATTTTTTACAAAGATGAATCCTTCGTATTCCAGAGCGCTATTTTTGACAACCAATCTAAAAATATGGACATTGAAAAGAGAGATGTAACAAATAGGAAAGGTAAATATCGTACATAGATTAACTTTAGGAAAATGCGACCGTCCCAAATCTCCCTATTTCACTGCATAACTGGTGATTCTCTTGATGATTCCATTGGAGGAATTGAAGCGGAGAATGCCAAACTGAAAGATCGCATTAAGGAATTTGAGGAGGCTTTCATTGCTACCCCAGAGTTTTCCAGTCCTTTAGCAAAAAATGTGTCTGCTACCCCTGCAACCAAGTTAAAATTATCCTCCATCCTCTTCGCATCATGTAGATCCCTTGTAGAGAATAACATCAAGAAAATAATGGAGCTAGTTATTGAAGCCTGGGAAACATCACAAAATATAGCTTCCTTTCGAAAGAGGGCAAATGATTTGCACGAACATTTGCAGGCAAATTTAAAAAATGATCAATGTTTCTATGAACAGGTGTTGACCCCTTTTTCCAGCCATGCCATCAACAATTCGGATCTGAAAAGAATACAAGAGAATCTCCCCTTCCCAAAGCGGACCAAACAATTAAAAGCATGCTGGAAAAATAAATTTAAGAACCTGGAGCTCATTTTCGAATCATGTAAACAAGCCATATCAGAAAAAGAAGAATTATTCAGAAACCTGATCCAAATAGACTTAGCCGAAAGTACCAACAAGGTTCAAGACCTAAACTTAATTCTCAAACCCTTGTCAATGACCAAAGAAGCCTTCGATGAACAACTTGATATTTTAAAGGGGTTGTCTTTCGAATTTTTTTATGACTCCTTGAATATCGTGTAGATGAGCTCGAGAGCTGGCTGCTGGACTATTCGACACACAATGAAGAAATTGAACATAGTCTACATAATATTTCTATGGATCTAAGGAAATTAGAAAACAAGCTTTTCGACATAGAAATCCAGAATGAAATCAACGTGGCCCCCATGAGAAGCTACATTGAAGAATGGTTCCAACGGAGAATTGACAACCTCATTGAGGAAGGGCAACAACTGGTTGGCACGATTCCAGCGACCGTCGATGAAAAAAATAAAAATGCATCGACTTCATAGTAATTCTATACTGATGTCATCTTATTTTCGTTATCAATCTAGTTATTCTACCTCTTTAAATAGAAATCTCTAACCAAACACTCATAACTTCCAATTTCTTCTTTTCAGGTCTTCCTCTCTACCACCGCGCACTTCTTCTTTCTACAGTCCCAATTCTTGTACTTATTTCTTTTTATGGTCCATGAGAGCCCCAATCCCAATCTATATGAAAAACACATTTAAATTTCCATAAATATGGAACAGATTCCAGAAATATGTAGTTTTGATAAATTTCAAAGAAAACTAATTCGGGAATGCTATTTTTTTTTTGTCATTATTAGTATTCTATTGTATTTGAATGTTTAATGTGTATGCTTAAAAAATATGGAACATATTCCAGAAATATGTAACAAACATTATTAATTTTTGATAAATTTCAAAGAAAACAAGAACCTTTGTTGCAAGACATTATTAATATTATGGAACATATTCCAGAAATATGTAGTTTTGATAAATTTCAAAGAAAACTAATTGGGAATGCTAATTTTTTTGTCATTATTAGTATTCTATTGTATTTGAATGTTTAATGTGTATGCTTCAGAAATATGGAACAAATTCCAGAAATATGTAACCGACATTATTAATTTTTGATAAATTTCAAAGAAAATAGGAACCTATGTTGCGAGACATTATTAATATTCTATTGCATTTGAATGTTTAATGTGCATGCTTAAAAAATATGGAACAGATTCCAAATGCTAATTTTTTTGTGTCCAAGAACCTTTGTTTAATATTCTATTGTATTTGAATGTTAAATGTCTATGCTTCCTAGTCCTTTTTCCCAGGAACCTTTCTTGCAAATCATTTAGACATAAGTTTTCTAAGTACCATATTTGAACTATACACACCCCAGGAAACACCCCAGGAAAAAACTGCCTCGTTCACATATTAACTTGCGGTGTCATCTACAAGCCAAATGTCTTGTGGCTGGCCAGTGGCACACTGCTACAAAGTCATCCTCTGCATGGATACCACATGTACTTCAACCTGCTTCCCATGTGTGTGTACTCGGTCCCGCCGTAACAATGCATTTATTCTCATTCCAACCTGATAGAGACTATGCTGCCATACAACACTTGTTTTATAAACTATTTATACGTACCACTAGTTAAAATCAATTAAAGTCTACGTTACAAACCCTAATTTTCTTCCTACAATTCCACTAAACAAATAATAGTGTTGTGAAATAACAATAACTTTTTTAACTTAGTTAAATACAAAGCTAAAGCCGCACAAAGAGTAGAGAGAGGAGGGGAGTTGTTGATAGTCATACTTTGTATAAGTCATTTTTACAAAGTTACTGTTATTTACATCGCATATTTTGAGATGCTGAAGAGTATATTTTTAGATGTTCAAGAGTAAGCATCAGTGATGATAACAAGGAATTTAAGAAAAATGTTTATATTAGTTAATTATCATTATACATTAAATAAAATATAGTTTATTATATATTAGTTAACTATCATTATCATGATATATTTAATTAAATATAGTTTATCTGATAGACAATGATTCAAGCCATATTCACGAGTTAAAGTTACTAAACATCTCAACACAAAATATAGATTCAAACTACAAATGAAATGGTCCAATTATGTATACTGATTTATTTGTTTTAATCACCTCGCTAACATACTTTGTAACGTGGCAAAGAAAAATCCAGTTGAATAATTGTAACATATTTCTCAACTCTTGTTGTAATTATTGAGATGCCCAGGCTGCGGCCAGTGTAAATTGGTGTAATTTACTTAAAGCATTTATAAGTATTGCTTAAAGGAATGTTGGTCCTGCCAACGTGCATCCATAATTAACTCACAATTAATCTAAATTTATTACGTGGTTTTTTGCAAGTTTTTCCATCTGAGTTCATTGATCCTTCCATGGTTTTCCAGGTCTGAGATTGTTTGCAAACAAATGAAGAATGAACATCCATGGTAGATGAAAAATTATCAATACTCATACTGAATATTATATTTGCAAATGTAATAGAGTAGAACAAGAACATCCATGGTAGTGTTGACAGGCGAAAATGACCGTCCGTCAACTGGGAGAGTGGAACCAGTCCGGGGTTGTCTAAATAACCCAAGCCGTTTGGTATGGACCACCCTGACGAGTTTAACGGCTCCGTTGGCCGCTCTAAGGTCTCATAAGGAAACCGAAGAGAAAGTGATTTAAGCTAAATGATTTAAACTAAGGAAACTAGAAACTAATAAAACAAACTAAAACTAACTATACTAATCTAACTATAAACTATGCTAACTATTCTATCTACCAAATACTAACTATGATCATAATAACTCAAATCAACTACTTAATTATCAGCTACAATCATTCTTTATTCACAAATATACAATATAGACAAATGACAGATTTGATTAAAACCTGCAA
>JZKD02S1674387.1:232320-284191 GCA_000966675.3 Picea glauca | reverse complement strand
AAAAATTCCCCAAATAGATTTTTTACAAGAAAACAATAGCCTAGGGAAGTTGATGTATCAACTAGGATCCTTAGGGCCCACATTCCTTTGCTACCTCATCTCCTAGGGTTAGGTTTTGTATCTTTTGGGGTCTTACCTCTTACATTTTTATAATTTATGTTAAAAGGGTAGTTTCAATCTCTTGTAATATTCTTCTTTTGAATGAGCATATTTGACACGTCTCTCTTGAAAGATAAGCTACTACCATTCTACCTAGTTTGTATGTGTTGGCATATTGTAGTGTTTTCTTATTTCATTTATTAATAGAATTTGGGTTTCATTTTATTACTACGATCTTCGCTATAAACATATGTTATTTCATCTATATTTATATATTCATTTAATTCTCCACATAATTTAGATCAATGGTATTAAAGTAATATGCTATTTTGTTTTATTTTTACATGGATTTCCTTGATGATGTTAGGGTATAGGGAGTTGGGCCTTGAACTAATCGAACTTGTTGAATACCACCCTCATTGGCCCAAGTGGCCTCCCATGGTAGGATATAGGAATTATGATGGGAGATGAGATATTATAAAGTTATTTCTTGAGGAATCCCACGTGCTACAAAGGACCAAGATGATAGATAATTTCACCTAGATCCTTCGATAACTATTAATGATGATGCATGAACCTTTAATAAGTAGTCACTTCAAAGGTACGATGCCATTCAAATTAAAAATTAACTTTCAAATTAATTTATTTGAAGGCCAAATAGATGCATATACTTTGGGGAAACAATTAAGTCTACTAAATGATTATTACTCTATTAAAAAAAATTCAACAATGAAAATATCACCTTCACACTCCTTAAGTCCCTTTTCCATGTCAAATATTGGTGGGAAACTTACTTGGTGCAACATATTACATATGAGTATGAAATATGTAGTATAGAGCACACTTGGGTGGATTTTGTTGATGCCCTCAAGGAGAAATTCTACCATGTTGGAAACTACAATGACTAGTACACAAGATGGATAAATTTGCATTAGAAGAGAGAATAGATGGTGGAGAAGTACCCCAATGTATTCCATAAATTTTCTCAAAGTAAAGTATGAGACACTCTAGGTGACACTTGGTTCTAAAAATACCAGAATGGTCTACACAGGTACATCCAAATAGAAATGGATTTCTTGGACATCTCTTCACTAAGAGTTGCTTATCAGTATGCTATCAAGATCAAGCAAACATTTAAGAAAAATAGTAAGAGGGATTTTGGTTTGAAAATCCACCACAAAATAAGCATGGTACACATGACCCCAACTCACATAAAAAAGAAAAAAACAAGGATAGCCAAGCTTAAGACAACTAGTCCAAGCTGCAAGCAAAATAGGGTAACATGAAGTTGAACAAGGACCCTGGAAAGTGGTGTGAGTTCCTCAAAATCACTTAGCATAACATTGATGAATGTCACTACAAGTAGTCATTGTTGGCCAAGATAAAATACTCAAAATTATATTTCGGCTCAGACTCCAATTTAAATCCAGATATGGAAAATAGATCATTGCTATAGAACAAAAGGTTTCCATCACCACTACAAAGATCCATCGATAGGGACTAGAGGATCCCACAGAATGTGAGCACCACTTCCACTAATAGATGTGGGTGATGCAGAATCTGTTGCATTTCGTTATTGAAAATGGTATCCAGAAGAACCTAATCTCAATAGAGGTCATAGAAAGGTTAATAATACTGATTATGCCACACTACCAACCATACACCATTGATTGACTGAGCTAGGGATGAAACATTTTCATTAGTTAGCAATGTCACCTAGGCTACAACATCAACCCTTTAAATATGAGGTACCATGTGATGTTGTCCCTCTTGAAGTTTGTGATGTTATTTTAGGTTATCTCTATAGGGCACCAAAGGTAGTTTTGACTTCCATAGTCTCTTTAATTCTAATGAAGCAGTAAAAAAGAAGGTAATTTCTCAGACTGAGAGATTTTTCCTATTCATGGTTCAACCGAAAGGTAAATCAAAGGTCACCATGACCACCAAGGCCTCGACACGAGGTCTCTCTATATATTAAAATCAAGTGTACAAGATAGTGTAAGAACATAGAGATATCTTCACTTCACCTATGCCTCTACACTATCAAGAAAATCATGAAACTAGTTTGACACCTAGTGCTCCTCTACCTAATGAATCAATATACAAATTCCCACTTATAGAGAATGAATAAATTAAACACCATATTAAATATTTAATTAAAAAGGGCCACATTCAACCAAGCTCCTCACCTTGTGATATCTCCATTATGTTGGTTTAGGAAAATGATGGGATGTGGCAAATCTGTATTGATTACACATCCCTACATAATATCAAAATTATGAACCAATATCTAATCCATAGATTATTAACCTTCTTGATAACCCAAGGGTGCCAAAATTTTCAGTAAGATTGATCTAAATTCAGGCTATGATCAAGTCTCAATTGAGTAAACTGATGTATATAAGACAACCTTCAAGTCTAAACAAGTCCTCTTCGAGTGGTTGGTCATGCCTTTCATCTTAACCAATGCCCCAACAATGTTCAAAAGGATGATGGATTATATTTATTATCCATTCAAAAATTCCTTTTTGGTCATAAATCTAGATGATATCATCATCTTCAACAAAACTTAAGAGGAGAATTGCACGAAATTTAACAAGTTTTGAGCACCCTACAACAACACAAGTTATATTCCAATCTAGAGAAGTGCTCATTTGACATGCAAAAAATTAGTGTTTGGTATACATAGTGGATGAGCATGGTGTGCATATGGAATTAGACAAGATCCAAGTCATTTAGAATTGATCGGCCTTGAAGACACTAACATAGCTCTATAGTTTCTTGGGCCTCACCAACTTCTCTTGTAGGTTCATTTTGGGGTTCTCTCATATCCCTTGGCCCTTAAGGAAAGTAATCAAAGGTGGATTAAAATCCAAGTTTGTTTGGGTCGAGTCACAACAAAAGACATTTGAGGATTTAAAATGTCACCATTGTTTGGCACCAATCCTCATTTTTCTAGACTTGCAACAACCCTTCGAGATTGAGACACATTATTTAGACTATGCTACCAATGAAATCCTCACTTAACATGGATATCTAGTGGCCTATAATAGTGCACACTCTTTGATGTGATTCATAGGCACACAACCTATGACAAGAAGATGCACTCCATTATGTAGGCATGCCAACAATGAAAGAATTATCTTTTGGGAAAGGAAACAATCAACCACATTGATCACAATCTCCTACAATTCATGTATATGCAAGGAAAGTTACATAATGATTTCCATTAGAAATGGTTCACGTACTTGCAAACATTCCACTGGAACATTGAGTACAAGAATGGAAGTACAAACCAAATTGTGAGATGCCTCACTTGACCTTTAGTTATGGTTCCAACCATGATTCTTAACTCTTGTGGACATGAGACTTTTGGGTGGTCCCAATTGTTTGACATTGAACTTGAATTTGATATTGCCAACTAAACAATGGGTACATGTAAGAGTGTTTTAGATTTTCACATATAGGATGCACTTATACACCATCTAGGACATTATTGTATTCCTTCAAGTGAGAGTGAGAATTGGATTTGGGAGGATATTTATACTTGGGTGGTAGGGCACTTTGGTGTGGAGAATACAATGGTATCTATACAAAAGTGTTTCTACTAACCAAATCTCTAACAAGACATTAGCATGTATATCATATTGTGTACTGTTTGTGCTATCACCAAACTTGCCATCAAGAAACAGGGGTTGTACACTCCTATACCTACTCCTAACAAACCTTTAGAGTTAGTATCCATAGATTGCATGTTATTCCTTCTCTCAACTAAGCATTGAAACAAATGTGTATATGTGGTTGTCGATCAATTCTATAACATAACCATTTTGGCACACCGTGAGAAGTGTATCACAACATAAGTCACTACTAAGCTATTCTTTGACTGTGTTTGGGTTCATTTTAGGATAGCACAAACCATTATATTAGATAAGGATAATAGGTTCTTGAGTACTTTTTGGTCCAATCCATGGTCATCGATGGACACCAAGCTGACCAAATTGACTACCTTCCACCCTCAAACCAACATATGGATAGAGGTTGTCAACAATATGATTGTGCATATCCTGAGAAGGTACGACTTTAATCACCCATGTACATGGGATGAGAACCTTACTTATGTTCAACATAGCTACAAAATATCCCTTCATAGCTCCATTGGCCACAACCATGTTCAAGTGTGTTTGGGGTTCTAACCATTAGACCTAATTGACATAGATCTAGCCATTACATATACATAATAAGAGTCCTCTCATGCTCATATCAAGGAAGATAGAATAACCAAAAATGTTGAATGGACCCAACACACCCAACAAGAAGTTCATTGTATTTTCTATAAAGCCAATGCCAAATACAGGAAACAACATGATCAACATTAGGTTCCAAACAAGTTTGAGTCTGGTGATAAGGTATGGTTTCACTTGCAAAGAGATCACCTCGCAGATCAAGTCAATGAATATTACGCTCATTCAGTCAAATCAAATTACACTCATTCATAATAGTCTTCATGTGAATGAGCGTGGTCAATCATATCAAAAGTAAATTATATGATTGACTTGCACATATTTAGTTTCTAGTTTCATTTCATGTGTTTGTACTTTATCTTGCATAATATTTTTCTTAACCTGTTTGTGTATTTGATTGATTTTGGCTTATATTATCTCATGGTTTAACATTCTTCAATGTCACCTTTGGTAGGTGGCATATCTCATCTCCACGGGATTGGTATGGAAAGACAAGTCGGAATCATAACCCTTCAACACATGGCATGATAGGCCATGTATCAAATCAATAAGTGGAGAAATGAGCAAGGGGCACATGCAAAGATGGAAGTGGTATAATGACATGAAAATGAGATATAAACTATGCATCATAATATAATTCATTTATGTTAGGCTGCATCTAATCATGAAACATCATCTCCAATTTACTTGCAAATTTGTGTCATGAGATGGTTTTCGTGCTAGAAATTAAAGGACAAGCATGGAAAAAATGATGTGTGGAGTGGAAAAGTGAAGGAAATAAATTATCCTAAGAACCTAAGTGTAATATATAACTGTGTCTAAGTTCATCATCCTCATTTCTTCTCACTAGAAATTTTTTGATTAAGTTTCAGAGTGAGGAGATGGCTTTTAAAAATGCTTTTCTCACAAGAGAATTTGGTGCATGGGGACCACCTTCACCATTAATTTTTTTTCATGTGTGTGCAATGATCTTGGTGAATTCAATGTTCTAGATTGAAATTCATATAGCATAGATGATGTTTTCCTAGATAGTTTTTGATTCCATGAAGCAACACTTTGAACAAGGATTGCACTTTATCCTTTGAGGGAATTTTTCATGTATTTTTTGGCCAAAATAATTTTGGGAAATATGGAGGACATTAGTTTTTTTGGGGGGCCTATGAAATCAACATAATTGATAAAATTCAATTATGAAACCTGTAGATACTAAAATGCATATTAAAAAAATTTCCATCGTTGAAGCTATTTTGGATTTACGGATTATGAACCTATAAATCCAAAGGTGGAATGGGAAATATGACCACTCTTTGGAAAGATCCTTGTCTACTCTATTCCCTAAAACTATTTTTCCCAATATGAGGTTGTGAGAATGAGTAATAGTTTTACAAAGTAAAAAACCTAAGGGGTTTTGTGGGTGCCCATTTTAATTAATTTTTAATGGTTCAACAAGCAATATTTTTCTTCATTTGTGACTCCATGATCAAACTAAATATTGTATAATGGATATAGAACCTCAATTGCAAATAATTTATCCTTGTTATGGTGTGCAAAGGAAAACAAAGTCTCATAACCTTAGTGACTTACTACAGTCATCGATAAACCAAAGAAGCCTCACAAAAACTTAGCTTTGCTTTATGAAGATCGATTCAACATATGAAATATCAAATCATTAGTGACGAGATGATAATTGGTTGTTCAAAGGATTCACAGGATTTCCATTGAGTTTTTTTTCTTTTCCAGATGAGCTAAAGTGCCAAATCATTGACTTCGGAGGCCTGACAAGCCTTCAAACCTAGTGGTTTTCCTTATATGCTTAAATCATTGCGTTTAAAGGAATTTTTACCTCTAGAACCCAATAGTTCACCCTTGGAGTTTGAACTAGACAAAATTTGACAAATATAGCCCAAGGAAAGGGGCAAAAATAACTATTTTTTGCTAAAAAAAATCCATTTCTCTAGGTTCAAATGCTTGTGTGCCTCTTGAACCTAGTGATTTGAGTGACACAATGAATTTAATTCTAGGTTCAAATCACTGAATTCAAAGTCTTAACAAGCCTTTGAACCCAATGATTTTCCTTCTATATCCAATTTGTTGATTTTGTAGGTTTATTTACGTCTTGAACTCAATAGTTTACCTCTTAAGATTTTGAACTTGCCAATTAGAAATTTCCTTAGTAGTTGTTCACATTTTTCATATGTAACACCCAACCCCAAGCCTATAAAGGCAACAAGCAACCTCCCTTCTCATTCTATTTTCCATTTTCACTCTAGGGGGCATTCTTCTTCAATGTTATGCTCTTAATGAAAATTTTTCTTTGTGCTTTAGAGATCCATGGTTTTTCAAATCTTATCCAACTAGAAAGCACATCCAATACTCATTCAAATCCATTGCATATTAATACCAATAGCCCTAGCAATGCATTTTCACCCCCAAAACATGTTTCAATTCTTTGATACATTTATAGTATCCCCAGACGACCATAAACACATTTTTGCAACAATAGATGTTTTCTCCATATATGAGGATAAAAAAAACACCCGGGTAGAGAATTCTCTCTCCCAAAGAAAGGGAATAGTGAATCTTGTTGTCAAGAGACATAGTAACTCAAAATCAATATTTATCCTTGATGCATGGAAAAACATTCATGAGAATTGACCTAAACCAACAATCAATGTCAAGAAACCATTTTTCTTATTTGCATATCTTTTTCAATGTAAGATCAATTATGTGTTCTTTGTTCTTCAAGCTTATGAGATATTCACTTACTTCATCTATCTCTTGCAATGTTGGCACAAAGTTTTCAGACCATGGCCCTCTTCAGGTTACCAACAAAAGGGTACCGATCTAGTCTAATTCCTTGGCATTTTCTTCTTTCCGAAAGGAAAGAAGTCTCACACGAAGAACAACCGAGACAAAAGAAATTAGGGAAGGGTAAGAAGAATGCTATACAGATCTATAGTAGATCTATATTGTTACCATTCTTAATCAAGATAGATGACACTATTCAAATCCTTTAACACATCATACACCGATATGAGAGAACAAAGATGTATAGAACAACAAGAAAGGATAAAGAAGTGTAACGCATAACAAACAGTGACATAATAACATTCCAGAGATACAAGAAGTAATAAAAACCAAGAACTTTTAAAATTTGATCTCCATTATCTTTCTATTATATGAGAAGTCTTTATCAACAAGAATTCACAACTTTACATTAATCATCTACCATACTCATCATAGAAGTGATCAATAGGCACATCTCAACACAATACTAGAGCTGATCATAATGAGTCTAGTTCCTTCCCCTTACTAATTACATTTGAGCTATGGAGTGCAGATCCAATTCTTTCCTCTTGTTCCTCTCTCCTATTTACTTCACACACCCAAACATATTACAATACAATTGTTTCCTTTTCCTCCTTGATAACTTGTAGGCCCTCTTCTCTTCTTGATTCTGTTCCAACTGTACTGTCATAAAACTGATTCTGTGTTGGCCTTAGACTATTTTTTGTTCCAACGTATTTCTATTGCACGTTTCCTTTATCAACCCCCTTTTCCTTCACTTAATTGGTTTTCCAACTCCTTGATAACTTGCACAAATTCTCTTATCAAAATGAAGGGCCCAACAGGTCTCGACCACAATCCTTGACTAGCCCCAAGTCAAGTCATTGGTTCTTCTGTGTTCTCCAATTTGGCCTATTGTCCTTTTGGGGTTTTGATTTATTCCTCCTTGGCTCCTTAAAACAAAGGGCCCAACTATGGCATTAGCTAGAGAGATTTTTTCTAATCTCCTGGAGTTGTTCAAGTTTGTCTTGACACTTTCTAGCAAGCAATGAGGCTTCTGCAATGAATTGTTGTGTTGCACTGGGGCTGAAATTCTTTGGCTTGGATGCAATGAGGGAATTCCATTACACATATGCTAATGTCACAACCTAGTGCATCTAGAGGTATGCAGTTTGAACGATAGGCTGAAAGGATCTTAGTTTCTTCTTTGATACTATTTCAGCTTCAAACATAACATTCAAAGAGTTGTCGGCTTGCTACATTTCCTCAAATTTTGCTTGATGCTTCAGAGGATCATGTGTTTTGGCTGCTTCTTCGTTGAGGGTCTGTATTTTTGTGCACAATTCTTCCAGTTCCTGGTTGTAGTGAGTTATAACACCCATCCAATCGCTGACTTCCTTGAAAATGGTAGTACATTCAACGCTCTTTTTATGTAGCAAGTCTCTCGCATGGTTGCCTTCTAGGAAAAATCTTTCTAGTTATTGTTGGAGTTCCCTGGCTATTTATCAACCTTCAACTTCATCCCCTCCAATTGAATTTGAAGGTCCTCTGCTTGATATGTTATAACCTCCCATGCTTGCTGAACCAATTCGAGTTGTTCCTCTGGTTTTGCAGTTGCACTGTAGTTTAGCATCTGAGGTGCTACTTTCTCGAAGGTCGTCCAACTCTCTGTTAACTTTCCCTTCATTCTCTCCATTTTCTCTTCTGCATGGATTTTAAAACATTATTCCTGCATCCTTTTGGTTTATTACAATATCCCTTCCCATTGTCAAAATTCAACTTGTGTTTCGGCTTGATGAATCCTTTGTTCTAAGTGATCAGTTGAGTCTCTGATCAAGCCTACTAGTTGTGGTGTTAGTCACTGAGCGGGATCCCTGGATGTGATTGTGGCCTCAAGAAAGAGTTTGATTTGAAGAAAAATCCCGCTGGCCATGGATTACTATGATGGTGTCTCAACTTCTTCTTCTGAGTGATACTTGCAACTACTGGGCTAGTTTATTCTTCAGGGCTAACGAAAGAAAAGGGATAACTTTCGTCTGCGCTAGGCAGAGATGTAGAAACTCTGAGCATTGTTGTGGATCTTGGAGTACGAGTTTTAGCTATTCTTTCAACAAGGCTGTTCTTTTTCTTGACCGAGTCTCCGACGGTGCTTGAGACTCTACCTCCTTTTGCGTTGTTGCATGTGTTGTGGGTGGAACTTCAGGGGTTTTTCTCTAATCCTTCGGGACTTCTGTGAGGCTTTTTGTTCTTGGAGACCGTGTATGTGGGAGTTGGGTAAGTACTGGTACTATGGATGGTTGGCTCTCATGAGAGGGAAACTATTCTAGAAAATCGAGTTGCATGGGTTCTACTGAATTAGGTGGAAGTGGTATTGTTGTATCCATGGTTGGTGGTGATGGTTCTTTCTCAGTGATTACAATGGAAGGTATATTGGGGTGAGACTCAGGGTAATTGATAATGTGGATAACATTCTGGGCTGCTCCAGTGGTTTCTCAAGTGTGAGGTAGCGTAGTAGATATAGGTTAATGGTTGATGAGTTTAGCTGGGCTGACTGTCGGGGACACACTAGTTCTGGGATTCTTGAACGGAACCTCATGTATAAAGGTGACAAACAAAAGGTCACTAATGGTCTTACCTGAAAATATGGCCTCATCCGAAAGCTTGGGACATCCCGGAAAAGGCCTCTTTTTCCTCCACAACTGATGTTCTTCCTCTTCCTTTGAGTCTGAGGCCATTAGTGACTTCTGCGACCGTTCTACCTTGTTGGAGCTCGATCTTGCTTCTTCTTCTAGACTGTTCTTCTTCAACAATTTTGGTGGCAATAAGTAATGCATGCCTGAATTGTGCAGGGTGCGTTTAACTCCTGACCAAGACATGATCTCCTTTTCTAGTATTTCCTCGTCCAAATAGAATGGTAGGGGCCTTGTGTGAAAGTCCGAAGGATTTACATGCCTTGTCCAGATGAAAGTGTGATTTCAATTAAGAGCAAAGGAGATGTTCCTTATATGAAGGTTCAACAACTCTTGTGTTATACACATCCTTTGGGTGGCATCAATCAAATTATTGTACCACTTTAGGAATGAAATGTTGTTGAATTTCTTATTTTTCAAGTCCTACCTTGCATGCCAAGGTTCAAACATATTTGCGAGGCGCCCTTTGTCTGCAGGCGCTAAGTGTCTGCTCGTGGGTGTCCTCCAATTTATCATTGCAAAAGAGAGAAGTAAATATCCGTATGTGAAGGTTCATCCCTTCTCTTGAACTTCCTCACAAGCAACAAGGAGTTCCTCCAACATGTAACTGCACCAATTGAAAACTGCACCGTTTGCGCAAAAGCCAGCCACTAACATGGCATCGAGTCTGCATTCACCCTTATAGTAGGCATGCATGAACTTGCTAGAAATAATGTAGCAATTCATTCTCACAGTTTCAAGGATGATTGGTTCAATATTTTATATGTGACCCCCCCTTTGTGTATGGAAATGCTCATACATACTAATTTCACCCATCCATTTTCCATGTTTTTTCGGTCCTTGAAATCATTTGGAGATGTCCTCTCCCTCCAAAGATAATCCTTTAAGCTGATGGATAGCCTTAGCATGAATGGGGTATCTCCTGTCAAGCCATAAACTTCTATCATGCACCCTGCTGATCAGGAACTTGGTGCATCGCGCAACTTCGCCGGTGGTCCTGAACACTGGGAGGCCCCGAAGGTTCATGATTGTATTTTCCTTTGACATCACCCAGTACCTCAATATTGGGATCATATGGCTCATTTGGGATTGCTTATTTGATACTGAGCCTCATCCTCCCGATATTCTTAGCATTTTTATGCTAGAGTGATAGTAGCGACACTGGCTCGGGAACTAGGTAGCGACCGACTTCTTAGAATGCACCAGGATGTAGAGAATCAATAGGAGAAGGCACAAAGATGAATTGAATGCCATTATAAACAATATTGTGGAGTATTATGGATAAGTTAATGGGATAGACCGTTAATGGGTCATAAATGAGCGAGCAATTAGGCCAACAACACGATCTGTGGCGCGGACGTGCGACGAGACTGGTAACGCGATACAATCTTCTAGTCGGATTCTGAATTTATTGGGTATCTCAATCAACATGTGGTTGACACAAGGGTATTACCATTTTAATGGTTGAGAATGGTGGCAATATTATCGACACGATCTATGGGGACTAGAGCTTTTAATACTTGACGAGAGATGCTGACAATTTTCGGCAGTTACCCTAAAAACTACATCTGGAAGTGACATAACTATGACTTAGTTGTTAATAAAGTTCAGGGTTGATCCTCCCCCAGACACAAGGATTTTATAGTGGTTGTGTGTGTATAGATGAGTGGATTGGAGATGCGTCGAATAACGCATTTCCACGTGGGCATGTTTCAAAAAACCTAAAAATGAAAATGAGAAGGATGTGTCATGGAGCTCCTAAGCACACTTCGACATTATTACATAAAACAAAATTCAACATAAAATCAAAGTCTACCTAATGTACACGCTCCCTTGGATTGGAGAAACCATATCTCTTGTTAAGTGTGGGTAATGTAGGGTTTCAAGCATGCACCATTCACTCACCCTGGTCGAAGGACACCATCCACCTGCACTAGCTTGACCGCACTAGACTATCGAATTTCAGCCATTAGGAATGGTCCTAACCAATGCATGCACAAATTTCCTAGATGTTTCTGATAACAATTTTCATAGAGGAGTACCTTATCGCCTTGTGCGAACCTCTTAGTCTTAATGTGTCGATTGTGCAAATATTTCTACCTACCTTTTTCCACTGACTGTTGAAAATCAGCTAGGAACCTTGCTTCTTCAAATTCCTGCAGGTCTGCAATCCTTTGAGAAACTGATGCATCATCCATCATGTGTGTAGCCTGAGATATATAGAGACTAGGGGTTATAAAATCTTCAAGTACCACAACTTCCTCCCCGTAGACCAACTAAAACATGGTGTACTTGTACAACTTCTTTGTGGTAGTCCTATAAGCCCACATGACTGCTGAAACTCTATCATCCCAATATTCTTTGTTTGCAAAACATACCTTTGTGAGTTTTCTTTTCATAATCTTGTTGAATTCATTCACTGTGCCATTAGCTTGTGGATGATAAGGACTGCTCTTATGGGGGAAGATAAGAAACTGTATCATCAATGTTGTGATTGTGCTGCTAATGAAGTGGCTCCCTTGATCACTAGTGAGGCTTCTAGGACATCCAAACCAGGAAATAATGTTCTCAAATATAAATCTAGAAGTTGTATATGTTGAAAAATCCTATACTGATTCTGCTTCAAACCACCGCATAAGATAGTATGTTGCGGTAATGATATATCTAGCCTTTGAATGCCTTGCAGGTGGGTTAATTGGTCCAATAAATTCAACAACCCACTTCTTAAAGGATTGTAGTTCTCTAACTGGATCAAGAGGTAATTCATCTCTACTTGATGGATTCCCTACTCGTTGAAAAATATCTCAAGACCTAGCATAAACTTTATCATCTTTGAATAACGTTGGCCATCATAATCTGACTTGGGGAACCTTCGATGCTGTAGATTTCCCTCCAACGTGCTCTCTCGCAGCTCCACTGTGGCATTCCTATAGGATATATTTCCTTTCATGGTTTAGGACACACCTTATGATAATGCTATCGAGTCCCATATTATAGAGTTGGAATGCAATCAATTGGTAATATGCTACGCAGACCACCAGGTGCCTCTTCTGGGTTGTGGAATAATTCTCTGGCCAGGTCCTTGCACTGAGGAAAGCAACAATCTCTTCGAGATATTTTGGGATGGATTCAATCTAGAACATGTCTACATCAGGGAGTTGGTCGTCCACTGCTCCTCCACTTTCCCCTGATTCCAGTCTTGATAGGTGATCCAATCCTACATTACATCTTCCAAGTTTGAAAATTACCTCGAAGGAAAACTCCTGAAAGAGTAAGAGCCACCTACAAATCCTTCCTTCAAGGATAGAATTATTTACAAGGTATTTCAATGCAGAATGGTCAGTGAAAAACTTAAAATGAGAACCTTCTAAGTAGTGTTGAAAATTTTGTAATGCATAAATCATGGCCAAACCTTCCCTTTCGGTTGTTGTGTAGTTGCATTCAACTTGAGATAGTTTTCTGCTGGAAAATTATATAGGGTTGTCCATATTCCATTCCCCTGGTTGGGCTAAGATAACTCCTAGAACAATACTTGATGCATCCACGTGTACATGGAATTCAATTTCCCAGTTGGGGTATATAAGAATTGGTGTAGTATTGAGTTTTTCCTTGAGTATATCAAACGCTTTGTCACACTCAACCGTCCACCGAAATTCTTCAGACTTCTTCAGTAATTTATCCGATGGTGTTGTGATACTGGCATATCTTTTGATGAACCTCCGGTAGTATCCTGTGTGTTCAAGTGTCGAGCACAACTGTTTAACACTTGTGGGTGGAAACATGTTCATGATAACTACAACTTTAGCTCGGTCCACCAGGATTCCTTCCCAAAAAACAATGTGGCCTAGCAAGTTTCCATGCGGTACACAAAAAATACACTTCCTCAGGTTCAATGATATTTATAACTCACAACATCTATCAAAAATCAACCAGAGTAGCCCTACGTGCTCCTTCAACAAACTATATACAATCCAGTCATCCATGTAGACTTCTAGGAACCTGTTTATGAAGTCACGAAATGTGGCAATAATAATCCTAGAGAAGACCGCAGGGGCATTATTTAGGCCAAAGGGCATCACATTGTATGTGAATGACCCCCAATCTATTATAAAAGTGGTCTTCTTCTTGTATTCCTCTGAAATTATGACTTGGTGATACCCCAAGAATCCATCTGTAAACAAATATTCTTATGTCCCCACAACCTGATCTAACACCTCATCACTTAAGGGTGTTGAAAATGGATCATGTATAGATACATCATTCAAAATCCCATAGTCAATACAGACCTGAATGTCATCGATACCCTTTTTTCTCTGTATTACTATGGGACTAACCCATTCAACTTCTTCGATTGGAAAGATCAGGCATGTTGCAAGTATTTTTTCTATTTCTCTTTTGACCTTTTATTTTACCTTGGGATTGAGATGATATGGTCTGTGCTTCACGGGTTTCAAGTAAGATTTAAGCTTGAAATTCATCTCCCCCATGGTTCCTTTTATGCCTTTCAATTCTGAGAAGATTTTTGGGAACAAGTCCTCATATTCCCACAATATAATCTAGATTTCATTCATGGCTTGCTCATCCCAGTAATCCCCTATAAAATCTATCTTAGGATGCTCTTCTCTCCCTATATTTACTTTCCGCAACTTCAGAGGATGGGTATAGGTGCTATTGGTATGACCAGGTGTAGTATCCTGGATTTCCCTAATGCCTACAATTTCTTTGATATTGAGGTTCCTAAGTTATTCTAATTCATTAGGTTCTACCAGGTCTTCATCAAATTTACAATAGGCTACCACTATTTTGACAAGGTTGTGGCCTCTATTGGATTGAAGTAATTGGACCTGGTCCGAACATGCTACTAGGTTTAGTCTAAGTTCACAAGCATCGGTAAATACCACTTCTTGAATTCTTTGAAGGAATGAGTGACGCTCAGGGGTCCTATCAGTAGAAGATAAGTCTTTGCAAAATTGGTCTTCTAGTGTTTTCCAACGACTCGTTTGTCTTCTGGTCTCTTCATGTATGAACTAGGTTTTTGGTATCACACCTAATGAGTGGAAAAATAAGTGAACCCATAACTAAGAGGGTACTTGCACAACTTGCCATTGCTTGATGCAATGCTCAACATGCATTATGGGGTCAAACTACACATCAAACAATTGTGCACCATGAAACTCCATGTTCGTATTTGTTGTCACCGGATCGCTTATGAGAAATATGTACCAAATAGATCTTTTTGCATCCTCCCAGTCAAGAAGTGAAGCTGTGTGAGTGGCCCACCACCTGAATGGGGTATCCTTCAAATCTATATCCAGAACTGAGATCCTTTTCTCTGGTGCAAATTTTCCGTCTAAATTAGTGAGAAAGCTATTCAAATATGAAGTACCATCGTATGTTGGGTGATTCCTCATCTCAGTACCAATCCATCTCTTTGCCCTGATAGTTTCACAATGTCTTGAAAATATTTCATATGAACCCTACTGCCAACTATTAAAAGCTAGTTCTGAGTCCTCATCAACTGACTGTATACTCCGCCAACTTATAGATCCATTTGCAATGGGGTTGATTTAATCTAACCTCATCCCTATTGTTATGGTGTATAACTAGTCGAGAACTTCTTATTTCATGTTATTATCCACTGGATTAGTATACCTAGGTCCCATGTATAGATCTAAGGGATAGAATAATTTAACTCCATCTGCTTCAAACATCATAGTGTCCCTCTTTAATTAAATGATAACATAGTTGTCATAGGCCCAATTGATCCCTAACAAGACATGGTAGGGGTCTTTGTCTCCCATGATTTCAATCACTTCAAAATCGACGGTTGTTTTAACTCCTGTAACATCTACTTCCACATCTTCCAACCTTCCCACTGGAAAAATGTAGTATTGATTTTCCATTCTCAGCTAGATGGGGGAATAGACTAACTGAGGTTTCCCTAGAGCCTCCCAGGTCTTTTTGGGTAAGATATCGACATCTGATCCTAAATCTAGCATGACATATTTAATTTCAAAGTCACCTGACGGGCCTTCCAACCTAAATTCTTTCCCCATTCACACCTTCCTTCTTTGTATCATCTGGTTATTCTTCTCGAGAAGGTTGGTGGTTACATTGGTTTATGGGGTACCCTCATCCCCTAGGATTAGGTATAGGGTATTCCACAACTTCTCATAGAGTCGGTCATCTCCTAGGATCTCAGAGAATAATTGAAACTAGAGGTTAATTATATCTCGAGACTTCTCACAGGGTCTTCTCGAGTTTACATGATTTTCGGGTGCGGGAGGTGAGTTAGGAGCTCAAGTGGTATTGGGTTGAAGGGTGACTTTAGGAGGGGTTTTCCTTATTTTTGGAGTATATTCTCCTTTAAATATTTCTACATCTTTGAAAAATATTTTTTGTTTCAAAGGATCATACCTGTCATCCTTGGGGGATGTTTTCTAAATCTTGGGCTGGTTGTCTACATCTACCCTAGGTTTTGCTCCTCCACGAGTGATGTTGTCAAATTTGGGTAGCCTCCCTTTGACTTCTCTCCTAGTTTCCGAGCCTAAGAAGTTATTTCCTCTTTTTCGAGCCCAATCCTCCCACTTTGAGATCAGATCTGGGCACTCTTCAGTTGCGTGTGCATTAGTTCTGCAGTGTGAACACCATGTCCATCTTGGATGAAGATAGTCTCTAGCCATATGTCCTTGTTCATCACAATTGTAACATCGACCTGATCCTCTTCCTTTAGTCCTTCCTCCTCTAAATCCTCCTACACCACCACTTCCCTAACCTCTTCCTGACCCTTAGGGTGTTTCATTTATCCTGAATGTAGTCTAGTCCAATCTGTTGACAAGTGCATCTAATTTCAGAAATTGGTTTGTAGCATGCATCGTGGACCCACAAAACTCACAATGTATTGTATTGGGCATAGGTGAGTACTTCTGCACGATGTGGTAGTGTCTTGGTGCATGCCCCTAAGTCTGAAAAATTCCATAGTATTTGACTATTTGAGTGGGTTGAGTGCTTAGGAAAGCGTGGTATTGAATCGGTGCATGAAATGGTTGAGTTTCAGATACCTGTGAAACTCCTCCCATTGGTCCTGTAGGGGGGTGGCCCATTCCTCTTAACCGCGAACACTCAGTTGCCAGATGCCCCTCTATGTAGCATCCTGTACACCAAACTTGAGGTTGCATTGGATTGAGTAGAGTTAATTCCTGGACCTTCTTTGTGAGTGCAGATATCTATCCTTGGAGGTTCAACATGTTTGAATCTACTAGAGGTCTGGTTATCCTCAGGCTCCCTAGGTTTCCCTCCATGGATTCAATCTTCATTGATTGTTCCAAAGAATCTGTCAGTGTGGCTATTATCTGTTGCATCAAGGGGATTCATGTCAAGGGAAACAACCCTTAGATGTACCATTCCCTTTGATGGTCATCATGAATTGGGTGCGCCAATCTCCCAATAGCGTCCTTAAACTTCTGACTATATTCCGATGCAGACTCCCCCATCTTTACTGAATCTTTCTGTTCTGACTGAGGTAGCTTGAATTCAAAATTAAATTTATGACGCACCTTCTCAAGGGTAAAGTCATGTCCTTGCACCCCAGGCTCAATAGCCTTCATGTACCATTTGAGGGCACGAACACTCAAGGTAGTCTAGAATTCCACTAACTTGTTCACATCCAGGGTCCCTATGGACCTCCATATGGCCTCACATAGAAACTAATGTTGTTCTATGTCCTTGTTGGCATAGGGGTATACCAAGGGTTCAACACTACAACAACGCACCAACAAAACCCTAACTACTAGCCCTTTCAGAAACACCTGTGAAGTAGATGAAGTCTCACCCGAGGTAGAGGCAGGGGTGGTTGCGAGACTCAGGTGTCTGCAACCTTAGTTGGGACACAGATTTGTGATTATGATACTTAATAGAGCACTTAGCACCGTCAGATCCTCAATATGCAATCAATATCTACTTCGCTGATAAAACAGAGCTTCATAGCATTCACACTGATCTAAGGTAGTTAAGTACTTAGCACACACTGATGGATTAGATCTAGCAGAAGCAAGCACTAAGAACATTCATAGAATTTAGATCTAACATTCTTACTCATCATTAGCACAAAACATGAACAAATTTATCTATCTCTATCAAAGCACTTAGCAAGAGAGTCATAAACACATTAAGACAAGCACAAAGCATAACAGCACAGTGTTTACGTGGTTCACCCCCACCCTGGGGCTACATCCACCAACTCTTCTTCTTTATTGTCTTCAGTCAATCGGTTACAAGAACAGAGCCTCAAAACCCTATTCCACATAGGACATAAGATCTGTGCAGCTCGCTAGATCCTTCTTCCTTGCGTTCCAACACTAAGCCTTCCACAATATTGCTACAATGACTTGTACTTAACTCTGCAAGTCTCACACAATATGCACAAATCCTTACAATTCTTGATCACACAGATTCAACTCTTGGCACTTAGCCTACTTGCATAATAACATCACATAGATGCCTTCATTCTCTTCTCTCTTTTATATTTCCTATACATCTATTTATACATACAAAATAGGCCTAAACATGGGCCACCATCCCATTCCCACATCCCAAAAAGGACCCAACAAGGGGCCAAGATCCCACAATCTCTACTTCGTCTTGCGCTCCTCCTTCGACAAGCTATCGAAGTCCAAAAATAGGTCAAACTTGACCATATATCAACAAAACCTGGTCAAGGGCCAACAATCCTCATACCATTTACCCTCGAACTTTGGGTATCAGACGATCAAACCTCCCATGTTTCTAGCCATTTCTGATGTTCTTGTTCCTATCAAAATAAATCCTAATGGCCTTAGTTTCGATCTACCAAGAGACCCTACTATCCTCCCACTGTTACAGTTGCAGGTCTTGTTGAACTATCTGAGTTCGACAAAATGGGATTTTCATGAGTATGAGGTACTGAGCTTAATAAGGGTATTGAAGGCACCTGGGGGATGAGCGACTCGGGCTTGGTTCCATTGAATTATGGGTGGGTGTCTTTGATCTGGGGGGTATCATTTTCTTGTATCAGAGAAGCCTGCTCCGCTTCATGGTCGACTCCTCCTGATATCAAGGTCGAATATTATATGTCTTTTGCAAGATCCAGACGTCCTTCATCCTCTCTTGCTTCTAAGCCTTCCTCATCTCGCCCACTCTCTAGGGGACTTCTTTCTTTCTACGCTTCTTTTTCCTGCAATCTTAGACTGGCCAGTCTTTCTTGTCTTTGCAAATTCCACAACTCTTTTGACTTTATTTCATCCATTCCTCCTGGTCTGATTTCTTTCTGCAAAACATCAGACTGCTTTGCTACTGTCTTTACCTTTCCACACCACCATTTCTCAACTATGGCAGCTCTCCTCAGGGCACGCTCACTTCTTGCGGTTTTCTCTTCCCCCATCTGTCAAAGCACCCATTCCCCTTCTTAGGTCATGAAACTACCCTAAGATCGCCACACCCTGAGCACATGGGTTTAGGCTACCATCTCATGTGAGGGAACAACTAACATCCCCTCTTCAATCGAAAATACCTTGATCCAGAGGCAAATTTCCCTAAGCAATTTTCTCTGTGCCCCTTTATTGAATATTTCTTCGGCTCATGAAAAATATTGGTGGGTTTCCATTGCAAACTTGGTGATATAGCCTTCTAGGGATGTGGCAACCCATAAATCCATCGCTCGAGTAATCTGGTGATCTAGTCGGTGAATCTCTGCTCGCCTCTCTGTATCCCAAATACATATTTATTTGATGTGTTCTTTGAACTCTGGTGCTTCTTGTAGTCAATCTACCCAGTGGAATAGCTTTTCCGAGAATTCTACCCAGAAAATCTCATACTAGTCCCTCGATCTTTCCGAATATAAGATAGAATCCTTCATGGCATCTCGACTCAAATTTCATAGCTCAAATTCCTTCCATATGAATGCATCACACTTGCATTCCCACCACTACCGAATTTCATCTATATGGATCCGAGGAAGAATCCTCCTTACAGGTTCCCTTTTAAAACTAGGGTCCTGGCAACAAAACCATTTTGTTGGTGCAAAGTTGTTAGACCAGGGTCCTCTTCAGGTTACCAACAAAAGGGTACCAATGTAGTTTAGTGCACTTACATTTTTATCTTTTTGAAAGGAAATAAGTCTCACCTGAAGCGCAACCGTGTCAAAAGAACTTAGGGAAGGGTAAGAATAATGCTATATAGATCTATAACACATCTAGATTGCTACCATTCTTAAGAAAGATAGATTATTATTTTCATATCCTTTAACACATCATACACTGATACGAGAGAAAATAGATGTATAGAACATCAAGAAAGGATAAAGAAGTGTAATTCATAACAAACAACAACATAATAAAATTCCAGAGATACATGAAGTAACATAAACCAAGAACTTTTAAAATTTGATCTCCATCATCTTTCTATTATATCAGAAGTCTTGATCAACATGCATTCACAACTTTACATTAATCATCTACCATACTCATCGTAGAAGTGATTAGTAGGCCCATCTCAACATAATACTAGAGCTGATCATAATTCATCTAGTCCCTTCCCCTTACTAATTACATTCGAGCTCTGGAGTACAGATCTAGTTCTTGCCTCTTGTTCCTCTCTCCTATTTCCTTCACACACCCACACATATTACAATACAATCATTTCCTTTTCCTCCCTGAGAACTCGCTGGCCCTCTTCTCTTCTTGATTCTTCTCCAACTGTATTATCCCAAAATTGATTCTGCGCTGGCCTTAGACTATTTTTTGTTCCAATTTTTTTTTTTGCACGCTTCCTTTCTCAACCCTCTTTTCCTTCACTTGTTTGGTTTTCTAACTCCTTGATAACTTGTACAACTTCTCTTATCAAAATGAAGGGCCCAACATGCAATAATAATGCATTACTCATAATTTTCTTTTACCATAGGTTTGATGGCCAAATACAAAATAATGAAATGACTAATGTTTTCTTTTCATGTGTAGTATATGGTTGTTTTGATGTACCAATCAGATCAAAGATGCCTTAGTTTAGAAAAAACAATCCCTCTATATCAAGTTTTCTTCCCTTTTATTTCGTTGGAGGATGCAAGTTTTCTCATACTTGAATGATTTTTAATGCTCATGGAACATTCAAATGCTCAAATAAAAGGTTTTAATGACATGGTTAATGTGTAAATTTATATGAAGATAAGTGTTGCAATATTAATCTATTATCGGTCTTATTACCTTGGGGGTGAGATAAAAAATCTTTTCCTCGCACCACATTGCGACACAAATATTCATTTAGCAAGAAAATGCATTGATCAATTATGATGATTCATAAGTTACCTTGCCTAAGATCTCAAAAACCATTATCTCTTGTCTCCAAGATTTAATGTTTCTAAAATGGTGAAAGATATATACCTTAGATAGTTTTCCAAGCATGAGTTTGACCATTACTATAAGATCAAGCTTGCACAAGGAAGTTTAATAGTCTTGTTACGCTGTGAATAAGGAAAACCATTGCAAATATCTATTTGGTGACAAGAGGCATACCATGGTTATAAGGATTCACACGTGGCCTTGCCTAGGATCTAGAATGGGCTTCTTCTATTTTCGTTCAAGCTTTAATAATTTGAGTTGATGAAAGATCCATATGCTTAAACATTTTTCTGAACATAACTTGAATTGAAAGATGGGAAGAGGATTTGTATGTACAAGTGAGGGTTTTCATTTGAAGTCCATTTCTTTCCCATTCCATCTTGTTGCCATGTAAATGGAACAATCTCGAGCAATATTAATGCCTCTTGATTGTGCCTCAAGTAAGGTTTGGGCATAGTTCCTTTTTTCTAAAGGGCCTAAAACAAGAAGAGGAAATCATTGGTCATAACATTCATAAGTTCCCTATAAAGGCTCTTAAATATTCAAGTTATAATGGTTTGAATCAATGAAAGGATCCATATATGATGGGCCAAGGAATTACAACAATATTGTTGAACTCTTCAACTTAACTTTAATTTATCGATCCAAGAACATTCTTCTTTATGAAGTACTATGCATTGTACATACAACTATAGGAGTGTAATATGAGTCATGAATTGATGAAGTAAATGCAATCTAATGCTTTGTTGGTTTCCTCCCTTAAGAAATTAGTTCATAACCTTCACTCCCTCTTCCGTGGGAAGAAAATGAGACTATAAGGTTACTGGATAATTGCTATAGGATTGAATCAATAGGGATTTTGACAGTTAATGTGGTGAAGTGTCATAGGTTCAACAACCTCTTCATAATCATACACCATAGGCTAACCGTAAGAAAATATTTGGGTGATGCATGTCTAAACTATCTAGGGAACTAGGAAATTAAATGATGTTATAACTAATGCTTACAATAAGAGGTACATAATTAAAAGTAAATGATATGCTCAATATTTTCCCCTTATATTCTATCTATCCATCCACTTAGGATGGTGACTTGCACTCCTAAATCCCAAGTCAAGAAATAGGGGTTAAAGGAGGTTGTTGTCACTATTCTTTGAGATGAAATAGATAATGCAAATAAGATCATTCAATCAATAAATAATACTCAATAATGATTAATTTTAGATTCAAAGGATATAGAATAATATGTTGAACACCATAATCATAAATTTGTGAGTGTTGTAATCAAGAAAGGAAATTACAGAATTGAAATTACAAGACATGAATTACAAAACTAAGTAAAAAATGTTGTAGTAATTCTCACAACACAACTACAAGAAACTCTTATCTAATGCATAATTTTAAAGTAGTACAGTGAAAGGGGTTCCTTACATTCCCTTGAGTGGGTATTACTCAAGGTTATAATAGGAGCCCTTAATGAAATCACCAAATACTCAAATCTGGAAAAAAATAGGCTTCTTTATTCAAAAACTCATAATCATAACAACACAATGTCTCTACAATTTCAATGCACTATGGAAGTGTTGCACCAAGAAGATGTTCTCCTTTGCACCTCCATCCTATTCTTAATTATAATGGAAAAGTATAACTATACCTTCAATTAATCCTTGATTGAAGGATGATTGTCTCCTTGATTCCTAAAATAAAGCAACCTTGTTTCAAGGGACATGTTTTCTCCCTCATTCACATTGAATGCCTCCAACAACAAATCAAATGAGGATCATGTCTAAAGTGGTGCTTTGAGTGCTTGGTCCCCTTGGATATTTGAGAGGGAATGAAATCCCTCTTTTCTCTCATGTGGAGCCAAATCCTTATTGATGGATATTATCTCGCAAAGATGCCAAATATTCGACCTTCTTGCTTCAACATTAGTCCATAATCACAAAAATGCATAAATTTATTCAAAAATTTATAATTAAGCTAAAGCATATCACACGAAATCTAAGAATCAAGCATTCATAAAAGTCAAACATGAATAACCCAAATGTTTGATATTCATCATAATATTTAGAGTTTCATGTAGGATTTAGTCTCTTAGGGAACAAAATAAAACACATAGGATAAAACATGGGCCTTGAAATCCTATTATCTAGTGGCCCGTCATCATCCCCCAACTCGGAGGCTTTGCACATCCTTGTGCAACAAAAAAACGTCCCCCACAACTTCCCTTTTACTTTGTCTGCTCTGTTGGTCCATAATGTTGTTCTCTACATGTTTTTCTAAAATGACATGCTACAAACTATGTGATGACACCCCTACCATTATATCCTATTGTTTGTTCCACTTATCCCCATATATTATTTTCCTTCTCTTCACCAATTCCCCAATAGGTGTAGGGTGTAAAAGGAGAGGAGGATTGAACTTAAGTCCAATCCATTTGAGCTTCACCTTTCTTAAGGTTTCCTTGCACACTTATGCTATGAATAAAGCAACCTGTAGATTTTGGGGAGAATCAAGCTCCATTTTTTTTGGTCAATGAGAATACCATCGCATCTAATTTGGAAATCCTATAGTGCCTTTTCTATGGAATCTCTAATCTTATCCTCATAGTGGGAAATTTCTGCACCTTTTTTCCTTCCAAGATAAACATCAATTCTATATATGGTGTCAACGTGACATGGTTGTTGATCACCTCCTCATGCCTTATTTCTTTGCCCCAATCCAAAGATGGCTACTTATTTCTTCCCCCATTTACTTTTGAAATTAAATAGCCCTTAGCTCCTCATGGTTAATCCAAGAGAATACTGCTTTGAGATGTACCTTACCTACATAAGGGTTTGGTGACCACCTCTAGGGGTGAGGTAGCACATAATTGTGAAGGTAGAACTCACTTAGCTGAGATATTCCCTTTTCACCACCTTTTTGGCATGTTTTTATGAACTCCTTGGGTGTGTCAACTTGGTAAGGTAGGTATCTAACTATTCTACCCAGTTGAAATTTGTGCCATTAATCTTCAATAAAAAGACTATGTACCTTGACTAGAGGCCTGCAACTTAGAATCACTTTATATAACTATGCCATCTTGGAAATCGAGGCTTCCAAGATGCCAATTCTTCTTCGTACTTGTCCAACTCATTTTTCAAACTCTTTTTTTCATTTTTTGAGTATGCAGGTTTCCACAGTTAGTCATAATGCTAGAAAAAATTTCCGAATTAAAATTGCGTGGAGTTTTTGAAACACCCGATGTTTCGAGTGGACACTCCACCCATCATCAAGGACATAAGAAGTTGATATGTTGTAAAGAGTAATGGGTATGTAAATATAGTAGAAATTGAAAATAGCCATTGGCATTAGGTAGGGAGGTTGTTAAGAATGGATAAAAATAATAATTAAAAATAATGAATTAATAGTAGAAAATAAAAAAATTAATAATAAAATATTGAAAGTAATAACAAATTCAAATAAATTAGAATACTATTAAGGTGTTAGATTAAAATAAGGTATTATAATGAAGAATTGAGTTAAAATAGTTAGGTATTAAAATAAAGGATATGTTGGAGTTGAAGAGAGAGAAGGTAATATTAAAATATATAAAATGAATAATGAGGATGAGAGAAATAAAATAATAAGGAGAGAGGAATAATATTACATTAGACCGATATGACAATAGAAAAGAGAAGGGAAAAGGATAATAAGGGAGATTAAGAAATTTAAGAGTTAGGTAAAGAGTAAAGAAAGATAATATTAGAGAAGGGAGAAGAGAAGGGAAAAGGATAATAAGGGAGATTAAGAAATTTAAGAGTCAGTTAAAGAGCAAAGAAAGATAATATTAGAGAAGGGAGAAGAATATATAAAGAGTAAAGGGGGATAATATATTTAGAGTAAAGAAAGATAATATTAGAGAGATGCAAATATAAAGGCCATAGATATGTTGAGATCATAGATCGACTAGGATAAAGGGGTGAAAAAGTAGAGAAAGTTAATATTAGAAGGAAGCATATATAGAGGCAAGAGAGATGTTGAGAATATATGAAAATAGGGATTAGAATAAAATATTAAAATAATAATAGATTTAGTCAATGTTAAAGAATTAGAGTGGATAATTTTAAATTTTTAAAATAAATAATCAAATTAAAATAGGCAGGTGTTAAAATAAAGGATAGGGTGGAGTCAAAGAGATGGTCAAACCCTTCAAAACTATTAAACAACTTTTCAGAACCACTAAAGATAAATCCATGTGCTACATTTTCATGACCTTGAAATTTTCTTGCAAGTTTGCCAATTGTTTCTTAAGATGGAATTGGTCAATCCCTTCCATCCCTATCCTTGTTTATGCAAGAGTTCTCCATTTGAGGGCTTCAACCTTGGCCTCTTCTAATTCACTCACATGGTTCTATACTTCTGCCTCATTTTTCTTGGACAATTATACTCATCCTACTCCTTGTATATTTGTCAAGTATTTTGTTGGACTAGGGTCTTCCTATATATTTACTACAACAGTAGGTAGAGGATTGATTTCCAACTCTTGACTGTTTGCGACTTGGTCCTAACTCTTATGTTGGTGGATTGTTCTGTTTTCTCTATAGAGTGGATATTTACCTTGAGTTTTAGAGAGATGTTAACAAGAGTCACCATCTTGATCAA
Organism: Picea glauca; assembly: GCA_000966675.3. Classification (NCBI taxonomy): domain Eukaryota; kingdom Viridiplantae; phylum Streptophyta; class Pinopsida; order Pinales; family Pinaceae; genus Picea; species Picea glauca. The sequence continues at coordinate 258,359 of JZKD02S1674387.1, read as the reverse complement.
GGTGGTAGATACCTCCTTAGCTTTTTCTCCACCTTGGTTCTAATTTGAGCTTTCTTCATCCTACTATTTTTTACTTTACTTTTCTTGATTTCTTCTTACTTCGAGAGTCCCTTATAAGGATGGTTTCTTTGAATGCATCTTGGAGGGATATAAATTCTTCCTTTCTCATTATGATGAAATCCTCCCATGATACTTTTGCAATTTGTCTTTCTAGGGCATCACACATAATCAATTTTATTAACCCATGGTGGGATAATTCTTCTTCCTTACCCTTTTGAACCTTGACACTCATTTTCTTCAAGGATTATAATGAGAATTAGGGCACATTGAGATTTTATTCAAGCATTTGATGAAACATATTTATTAACTAGTGGAGAATTCTAAAGTGGTAAGGATTTCCCATACTTAACCTTCCTTCACAAGTAATATACTTTAGGAGGCGATATTCTATCTCATCCCATGGTTCAGGTAGACTTTCCCTTTTGAGTCCATTTTTTTTCTTCCACTTCTTCATAGTTGAGAAAGAATAATTTCCTAGCATCAATAGCCAATTGTTTGTCTTCCTTATCCCGATGTACCCTATTGGTAACGATGACACTTTGAATATCACAGGTTCATTCACTTGGATTTCCAACCCCTTCACTGTACTAAAGTATTATTGGTCTCTTATGTGGTGGATTTTTAGGGAAAAAACCATAGATATATTATCATCATACCCATATAGTTTGTTGAAATAATATAACTAGTTATATTGATAGAATATTTTTACTACCTATGAATTGTTATAGATATTTGAAGTCTCTACATGTGCTCTTCTATTGAACCCTGCCCCCATTCTGGATAGGTTTTGTGTGAATTCCATGTTTAATGAATCAAATTGCCTGGCTAGACATATGTTTATTAAACTCCTAAGAAAACCTTGTTTTGAAGTGGTGAACCCTGCAACGACAAACAACTTCAATGAAAATTTTCGACCTTCTGAGAAATTGAAATTTTTTCTTGAAGTGGTGAACCTTGCAGTGAGTGAAAAACTCTAGTGAGATTATTTATCATGCACCCTAGAGATTTAGTTTTGGTAGTAGTGTATCTTATCTTATTTCTTCCAATCCAATTACTTTTAATTCTTATTCTTTGTTAGTTTGTTTGAGCTCATTTACCCTTATAGTAATTCAAATGAGTGGTGCACCTTGATTGATGTGATTGTTTCCTATTCATTATCCTTGCTAGAACTCATGATCCTTGATGGATTGGAACTCTTTGGTGGCCTATGCCATATATTCTATCAATTACCCCCCCCCAACTCAAGTATCAAGGCCCACCTTGATGAGTAATGTTGAGTTCGTTTCAAGTTATGATTATGAGTATTTGGGTTATGTCATGCAAATTAATAATGAGAACATGAGTTTCAAGGAGATGTGGCATACCTTAGTAATGATTTGGATGAGGTGATTTGCATGTATCCTATTGAATATATGCAATTGTTGGAGGTGTTGGACTGTTCAATGTGATTTTTGCACATAGATATAGTATTTTGTAGAATGCAATGTGGAGATAAACGATCTTGTAGAACACAATGTGGAGACAAAGTATCCTATAGATATCTATGCATGGATTCTCATGTGTAAATTTATGCATATACTCTCCTGTAGTTCCTTGTAGAATCCTAGTAGATAGATTCTCATAGTTTCTTGTAGGTTCTAGATCATGCTTATCTCTAGAAATATGGGTTCCTCTAGGTCCCTATAGGTTCTAGGCATGTAGTCTTGTGTAGAAATCTAGGTGCATAGTCTCTTGTAGGTTCCTATAAAAGTCTACGTATGCACTCTCCTAATATATGTTCTTGTACAAATCTCGTTGTAGGATATTTCTAGTGGTGTTTTGGAAGATCTTTTTTCAACTTTGAAGATGGTTTGTATTGTATATCACTATTTTGAACACAAGACTATTACTGGTATGTGTATCTGATTATCCTATATAGCCCTCAATTTTTTTTTTGTTTGCTTCCTTTTGAATTTTGAACCTTATCTTCAAATGATCTATATTGGACGGCTTTAGAGGAAGCCTCTAAAACTTGTTAGTAAAACTTATATGGAATTGGTTTCCTTTGAGAAGTTTTGAAGTTTGATTTTCTTGTTACTAGCATGCTTTGTTTCCTTGTCTTCTTTGTAGGATTGAAATTTATTGAGAGGTATGCACTTGAAAACTTGGTGATGAGTACTTGTGGATGAACAACATAATATTAGAATCTATGTAAGCTTGAAAGTTTATATCTTTTCTTATTGTGGTCTTATTGATTTCCATTTCAGCTATTGTAGAATGTTCACTCTATTTGTGTGAAGCATTTTATACTTCAATGCTTTTTGTAACAATACTCTATCGATGTACTTTCAAGATATGCACATTCTAATCTCTATAAATAGGCTTGTCTTAAATATAAATTCCTTTTGATAACTACCTTGGAGATATGTAGAGCAACTTTAACTTGAAATAATCTATTTTCTCTTGCTGTTATGTTGATAATTGTTGTAGATGGATCAAACAATTGTGACCAAAATCATTTTAAGCTCCTCCTTGGATACTTTAATTCTCATTATGATGGGAATTTTGAAAAGGTGTTGTCATTGATGTCAAAGTGGACATGGTGTTGTCCTTGATGTTGCCATTGTGTAGTATGCTCAACAAGCTATATACCATAGTTGTCAAGATCAAGAAGACAGTAAGAAGACTTCGTGTTAATAATGGTGAAGGATCTGCAAAAGAAGCATGAGGACAGAAAGAAGGGATGAAGAATATGTTCACATTAATGATGAGGAAGAATGAGGAAGTGCATAGAGTGCACGATCTGGGGTCAAAGTCGCAGGGTGCAAAAATTTTGAGCATGCAAGAAATAGCAGGGTAAAATCCCATGTTCATATATCCCACATTCATTGGGAAAATCATATCTAAAGGGTTTATATTGCAAACGATATTTTACATCACTTGAAAGTGAATAGAGGAGATACAAAACCTTGTGTGCAAAGTGACCTTTTGGTACGAAGAATAGTGGAAACGGAGACGGTTAAATCCTAAATGTTGATTCTCTAAGATAAATGACCAAGATAAAAGGTTTGAGGCCTATGGTAGGAACTAAAAAATGAATAAGTCCCAAGATGTCATGGATTGATAGAGAATCAAAAGTATGTGCGAAGAAATGCAATAGTCTCGTGGCCCCACGGTGAAATCTTGGAAAAATGGTTAAGTATCAAGAATATGTTGAATGTTCAATGTCTCAATAAATGGATCAGTATGAATATTGAATCAGTTGGATGGACAAAGACACAAGAATTAGGGAAATTCTATAGTCCCACTATTTGCGGTGAAATCTCAAAAAATGAATAAGTGTTGAGATGTCACGAAGCAATGGAGAATCAAAGGTATGTAAAGAAGTGAGCGTGAACCCGTGGATCCATGAACCAATGGTGAAAATCTCAAAAAATTACAAAGTGTTGAGATATTGCGAAGCAACAGAGGTATGTAAAGAAATGAGCATGAACCCATAGACCCGCGAACCCATGGTAAGATCTTGAAGAATTGGCTAAGTATGAATAAATTACTAAGTAACAATAATGAGAGACCGCACATCCCAAGAGGTAGCCATGTGTTAGAGATATGATGGACCAGAAAATTGCCACATGTCACAGATCAGATGACCCAGGAGATAAACACGTGTCAGAGATCTACCGACCCAGAAAATTACCACGTGTCACTGAACAGATGAACTAGAGGACCCACAATTAAATGTTTTGAAATGCGTCTAAGTGTGGGTGAAAAATGAGTGTGGTGGAACATGGGGGTGCAATTTGGAGTTCACAGAGGTGTGAAGATATGTGTCTTAGACTTGCGAACCTGCAACAAGTCTTCAATAAAATTGTCTAAGTTTTGGTAAAGGACATATCTACGGTTGAGATCAATCTAATATCTGATTGGATGGTGACCATGAACCGAAGACTCGTGGTCCCGAAGGAATAGATTGATGGATAGGATTTAATCAAGAGAAGATTGTATTATTTCTATACATCGTGCTTGCATGGTGTGTTTTTTGGAGAATAAAGTAAATCTATGGATGTGATTGAATCCAGGAACATATCTAACAATAGAAGTACGTTGAGATCATCCTTTGAACAAATAAACCATGGAAAGGAAGGAGTTTGGATAGGCCATTGCAACCTAGTTTTATGGGGATCTATAACCAATTCCATATTCTCTGGATATGTGGACAAATCATCGGGTAAATACTTTTGTAAAAATATCTATGCTCTCAAAGAATTTAACATGTGTGTGGTGAAAATATGTAACGAAGATTCAGAGGTTTTCAAAACCAAAGGTGAGAAGAGTAGCAGTAAGAATGGAAGATGAACATGTTAGGTGCCATGTATCCATTCAATACTGCTTGTCAGACATCAAATCCTCGTGCTTGCACAAACATTTTCATCCTTTTGCTCCAAAAGACATAATTTTGACCATCAAACAATGGTGTTCCATTCTTAGTGCACTCCATGATCTACTTTCTAGTGATTAGACTATTTCTGAAGAACCTGCTCTGATACTAATTGTTGGAATATTCAAAAATACTGAGGGGGTGGGGGTGAATCAATATTGAACAATTTTTACCATTTTTAACCATATCATGTACACATTAACTTATCTAAAATTTATCACTTATAATTGCATTCAATATATCATCAACATATAATCACAGATACACAGTACACACGAGTTTTTTGTAGAAACCCAAATGGGAGTAAACCACGAAACAATTTTTAATATATATCTTGAATATTACATTGACATGAAGCACCAACTTCCAAACTTCTCCAACACTAACTGGAAGGATGCACCAACCCCCTATTTACTGGCACCAACCTGAAGGAAGCTACATCTCCCTAAATTCTCTAGTTATAACTGGAAGGAGGATTCAACCCCCTAGTTTACAGGCTCCAACCTAAAGGAATATCCAAATCCCTATATTCTTCAACACCAACTGGAAGGAGGCTCCAACCCTATAGTTTTATGAGCACCAACTCAAAGGAATCTGCAAATCCCTTGCAAGCACCAACCTGCTATATGAAGACACCAATATTTCTGTGTGCCACCCAACCTCCTAGAAATATAAATAAGAGACTTAACCTGCCACTGTAACTGTCACTGATATTTATTGTTGGTGTGTAGTAGGTAGACGCATGGTTCAACATTAATTCACCAACAAAAACCTTAAGATATCATCCCTTTCGGCATCACCCGCAAGCAAGTGAAGTCTCACTAGAGGTATCTATGGTGACTGCACGAACCAAGTTTCTGAATTCAAGGAGGAATGTGAGGCATTCATTCTAACCATTCATTTTAACATTCATTTATTATACCATTCATTACATGCATAGAACCATAACAACATATAACATATTCATATTACCCAACATACATTAAGTGTTCACAATAAATAAAACAGTAAAAAAACACATCAAAGCATAACACAAAGACACCATATTTTTTTAAATTTGGTTCACCCAATATGGGCTACATCCACAATGATGAGATTCTTATATTATCATTCAACATCCCTTACAAAAGGTGTGCACTACGCTCATAATTCCCTTAGCGTTCGCGCCTACAATGCACACTTAGCTCATTCTCTCCTATCCAAATAAGCTCACTTTCTCAAAATGACTCATCTCAGACTTATCATGGATTACCTTCTACTAAAAAACCATTACATATTTATACTTTTACATTAGGTATTAACCCGTTACAAAATGGACCAAAAGGACTAACTAACTTCCTTATTTCACACACGGTGGTCCTGAAAATGCGTTATATTCTTTCCTTATTCTATGTGCGCTCCTACTTAGTTCCCAAAACTTGTCCCAAAATGTCCTACTCCAACACTGATACATCATCATCATCAACCTGCCACTTTTACTGCCACTGATATTGATACATCATCATCATCAACCTATCACTGTTACTATCACTAATATTGATACATCATCATCATCAAAAATTGGTTCAACTACATAAAGCTTATGCTAAGTTCACCAATAACATCCCTCAAATCATATGGCCAAAATCACCAAGATATGCATCAAACCATGTGCCAAGATATGCATCAATCCATGTGTAAAGATATGCCTCAAGCATGTGCCAAAGAATTCATGATATACCTAAAACCTTGTACCAAATATATGCCTCAAACCATGTACCAAGATATGCCTCAAGCATGTGCCAAAACATCCATGATATGCCTCAGACCATGTACCATAAAAATCAAGATATTCATCAAACATGTGCCAAAAAACATTCAAGACATACCTCAAGCATGTGCCAAAATGTGCATCAAATATGTGTCAAAATCTCCAAGGTATGCCTCAAATCATATGCCATAACCTCCAAAATATGTCTCAAGCATATACCATATCCTCTAAGATATGAACATAAAAAAATATAGAAAACCATACCTTTTATCATGTAAAGAACCCAATGCATAATATCTCAAATCATCACACCTTCCTCGGCTTTGACATGAAGAAGATAGCACCATATTCAAACTTCTCTTTAGCCTCATTGGACTAGACTAGGCAACTGGTGGGGCCTCATGTGACGAGTCTTGTGCAACCTGTGGGGGTCTTGTGAGACACTCTATACCTAACCCACGAGGGTTTGCTAAAATAGGTTTACTAGAAACCCTTCTCCAATATGCGACTATGAGACTTTCCTCCTTCGCACACCTCCGCTACTTCAGTTTCACTAAGAGATCACATACTTTCTTTATGAAACTTGCTTGGTAATAATGAGAATCTATTTGATGTGTGTTTATAACCTTCCAAGTATCTTGTTTACTTGATCTTTGATCCAACTTGTAACTTCTTATTTGCAACAAATTTTCGCCTTTAATTAGTTTTGGGGCCGACTTGTAACTTCTTGTTGCAACCGTTTAGGGGATTTTTAACCATACTTTGAGGCTTCATCTTTAAGAGGGTATAACTTCTCAACTGTGAGACACCATGTGTTTTACCACCTAATGTTGAAAATCAAATGAGGCAAACTATCAATCTATGATATTTTTTCATCCATTTGCAATGTCCTTCACCCTCTTTTTCCTCAAACAACTTCGGGCTTAATGACCACACCTTCGGGGCTTCTTAACTACTTAAACACTTAACCATATTTCCAGATGTTCTTGTAGACTTCTTCAAAGTGTATTCCCATGAGGGCCATGCTTAATGCTACACCATAAGGGGACCAATTTGGATATTTCTTCAAACAAAACCATCACTTCTGGACTTCTTAACTTGCTTCAAGGATTCTTCTAGGGTTGACATCAATGCCAACCAACTTTCCAACAATTTTGAGCTAATTGTTAGGTGTTGAGTAGGAGAAATTTCAACACACTACTTACCCAATTTTATTCATTATGGGGTATTTCAATTAGCGATATATCTTTTACATTTTCTTGTTCATCAAGTCGATACCACATCGAAGAGGGCTCATGATCTATATGAAATCACCAATGGAGGAATTCTCTTACTTTGGGACTTGCTACATATGGAATTGAGATTTTTTGTGAAACGGGGCCTAACTCATCTACATCCATACTTTCAAATGTTTCTGTCAGTTGAAGGGCACCAATTCAACCCTCTACCAATTCCACATCTCCATTCCACTCGAGAATTTTCAAGGCTACTCCTTCTGCCACATCTGGTTAGTAACTACCACACACAGATCATTCTAGCACTCTAGCAAGTTGTAGTTCCAAAGGAATCTTTCTATTTGATTGTCAAGGGTCCCTCGCATCCTACATATTTTCTCTTTTCTTATGTATTTTTTTCCTTTTGTTTTTTTGAATTTCGGTCGACTATTTGTGGTACTACATTATTCTCACAGTCCTCTTCTTTATTTCTTCCACTAATGCATATTCTCTTTCTTTGTTTCTCGAATTATTCCCTTTTTCTAGCATGATTACTCTTCGGTGCAAGTCGGATGAATCGAGTCCAATCAAATAATCTAATGGGATACTACACTCCCTTCACTAACCTCGACTTAATCTTGGTAAAAAACAATAGTGTTGTTAACCATGTTTATTTTTTAATAAAGAAGTCTCAAGATTCTTTGGTGCTCTTGTACTTGGTGTCCAAGAATTGCTCCCACTCCTCTTGTTTCTTTTTCTAGTTGGAATTTCTGGGGTTTCAAGAGGAGGTTGATATTCAACGATGTGACCAACACCCTTGTCGATCAAGAATTTGTGGAGTAATGTGGGTACAATGCAGAGGAAAGTGTCATGGAGATCATCATAGACTCTTCATTTTATGTCGCCCACAAATGTATGCTCTTTGATCGCTTGTTCTTCGGAAAATTCATTGTAATGTTTTCTAACCACTCATATAAATTTGTTCATCCTATGTTGATCAGTTTGGACATTAACCATTCATTGGTCAAGTGATTATTCATGAAGCGTTTGGTTGATGTACTTTTTAATTTTATTAGGGATTTACTTAGGGAACCTCTCACGAGTTTCAGTGAAGAATCAAGGTGTTTTTTTGGGAGAGTGGTAATTGATCTCTCCTGGAATAATTATTCATACAGTTTCAAGTTTTCTCCCCCACCACCCATGGATCTCTTCCAAAATCAATATCTATGTGTGCATAATCTAAGTTACAATCTTGGATCTAGTACTTCCAATGAAAAAACCAATGTTATAATTAATGACATTACACAAAAGAGTTACTAGTATACTTCACATAGCATAATATAACAATATATAGTAACATGCACAATCACACATAGAGAAAGAGAAATAAAAGACAAGTAATGGTGAGTCTAGCAACAAGTGTCTTTATTATGACCAATAACACCCCATGTTTACATTCATGATCTCATGCATTTATACCTTGATTCAATTGGTGGGTAGTTACAGGTGTTTAACTAACTTGGTCAGTTGACTCGACCGACTAAAATTTGCATATTCGACTTACTTTCGTAGTCGAATAAAAACTTTTGGTTTATTGATGGGTCTAGTTGACGAAGTCGACTAAGCCCTCCAACAATTACTATGATTTATATCTGATGTGGTAAACACAATGGTAGGGTCAACCTCTAGCTAATAATAACCAATAACCTAGATATTTAGACACTTAGAAGTTAGTTAAGCTCAACTTGGTCTAATATGTATTTAAGTAAAAGTGTATTTCTTTAGTATGAATTTTTAGTTATGTAATATGACAGTTACGATATGTTCTAGACATAGAGTGATCTAATGGCTCATATTCTCCTCGATCTTAATGACTATATTGATTCATGGATTAACATCTGATTGGTCCATGATCTTTATTTAAAGAGCATGGCGGGTCATTTGTTGATGATCAATTGTGAGAAACTCTCTTGTAATATATTTTTATTTTGCATTAATATATTGCCTCAAGTGACTGTGTTGTTTGGGGTCCTGGATTGTTTCCCTATTTGCAGAGTTTAACCACATAAAAGTATTGGTGTTATGATCTTTGATTTGGTTGTGTGAGCAGTTCCTTAAAGTGTTCATATTGTGTGGGAATATCCTATTTTTTCAAACATGGTATCAAATATTATTTGAAGACCCACTCCTCTTATGTATTGAGATTTGAACTTGTGTTACCACACTTCTGGGTTCTACAATTTCTGTGCATTTATGGGTTGATAAAACTATGCCATTACATCTAGCCATTACATCTAGAGCACTGATTTCAATTGGAAGCACTTTCTGTTTCACTCGAAAAGATTTTCGATTTCCCAAGATACAACCATTTTTGTTAGATCTAGAGGTCTAAAATCTGAATATACCATTTTTAATTTTTTTACAGAGTTAATATTTCAGTTTTCTGGTTTTATTCCTGGTTTTCTACTCTGTTTTGTCTGTGTATGCTCTTTTCTCTGCACTTTGTACGATCAAAACAAATTAGAAGCTTAGCAGAAATTATTTTCTTTTCTATGTATGATCTTTTCTTTGCACTTTATGCGAACTCAACAAATCAGAAACAAAGAGAAAATTTTCATTTTCCGGGCAAGCTAACCGAGATCTAATGTCATTATTGTAAAATTTTGGATTTTTTTTGGGACATTCCTTTTGTTTTTATGTGCAACCATGTTGAAGTTTTTTCAGGAAAAAACAATGGTTTTTGGGGCAAACACACAATTTGAGGCAAAGAATAAAAAATAAACCCCTCTCCTCCTCCATCAATTTGAGGCATTAGCTCAATTTGTTGAAAGTTTATTTAATAAGAGGTCTGGATTTCAAGTCTCCATTTTTAAAGTTACTTTTTGGAAAAGTTAATTCAATATTGAGTTATCTCATAACTTTACTGTAAAGTGCATTTCACTTAAATTATGAAAGTGAATCACTATAAAGTAACTTTAATAATATTTTTGTTTAGTTACTTTTTGCATGCAACATTAATTTATAAAGTAACTTCATTGTAAAAATGATTCTCACTTATTCCATAAAAGTGGGTCACTTCATAAGTAACTTAGTTGTAAAAGTGAGCTTATAGGAAAAATTAGAGAAGGAAGGGATTTTTTTACTCAGTTACCTTATCGCGCATCCATCATTAGGTAGACCAACTTCTACTTGCCAAGTGACACTTTGGTTACCATTTATTCCTTTTTTTAAAAATGACATAACTTTCACATCCGAAATCCATTTTTAGTGTCATTGTTTTTGAGAAGGCCTATTTTTTTTAGAGATTTCCATCTAGATAATCAGTTTTAGGATATATATATATATATATATATATATATATATATATTGTAAATAAAAGTAACGATATATTGATATTGACAGATATACATGTCATTACAAAATCTGGAGTCTTCCCCCTGTCCTGCCACAACTAGGAAACCAGGACAGGTGGCTATCAAAATTTAAGTGCAACTGTAACTGTTTGGACATGACAGTAAGAATGTCTAATTGACAAAAAAGATCATAGTGACTGAGTAAGAAGTGGCCATGGCCGACTGTCATACAATTCTTGATGGAGAATTTCAATTCTCGGTGTGATTGACTAAACCAAAAGAAAAACATTAACCTTGGGGAGCTAGTCCAAGTGAGAGCTCAGGCTCGACCAACCATGGGAACTGTAGGCTGGGAAAAATTTATGGCTGCATGTTGGGCACCATTTTCTTATAGGATCTCTTGTCATCGTGTTGAACAAGAGGTCCATACGCTGTGACCCTAGGAGTTGTTGAATGTGGGCTTGGTCGTCCATTTTCTGCCGCAGCTCAAAGATGAGATGAAGGTGATCGTATGGAAGTCGAATTGGGGTGGGCAGAGGAAGCTCCTCCATCAGATATGCATCCATATCCAAGTTGGCATCCATTACATCCACTGCATCCACTGCTTCCATTGTTGTTGTTGGAGTAGCCACTTGCCAGCTGGGAGGAATTTCTTCCTCCACCAAGCATTCTCCAGTGCCATAAAAATGGTTCGGAGTCTGGGTGCTTGGGGGGGGGGAAATCCTAGGTGAAGGGGAAAGATTCTTAGGAGGGAGAATTTCCTCCTTGATTGAGAAGCTTCCAGGGTCATTGGTGGGATTGTGGGTAGGAGACCGGGGTTGCTGAGGCCGATTATGGCGTTGGTCGAGACGACTAATAATTATGAGGGATAAGTGAGAGGGGGGGAGTCTGTTGCATCTGGTAAGGGCACTGTAGTACATCAAACCCATTCTGGACTTGCCCCTCTCTCTGGGCATGGTGTGAGTGTTCATGTGAGGATTGGTTGGATAAACAATGGAGGAATGACCATGGGTGACCAAACAATCAAGCACAGGGAGAAAATGAAAAGGGAGAGTCAGGGAATTGTCGAGCACAAGGTGAAGAGAAAGCTGAGGAACAGTTGGGCACGAGGCAAGGAAGGAATGAGATAATGATCCAGAGCACATTCCTTCATAATTCTTGGTGAATTGACGTGGGCAGGAGCCATGAAGGCCGAGGTGACTGCTAGCCTAGTGCAAATACCTTCTTGGTACGCCCAACCTGGTTTGCGTAAAGTTGCATTGAGTTTCGTTGGAGTGCCCAATGCACATCCATTAATCCACGATGAGTGCAGGTCATTCAGTCTGAAGGGAAGGGAGGCTAGGGACATGGATTAATATCTCCCTATGCAGCCTAAATCCACCTATCATCCTTTGCATTCCACCTGTCACCCCATCCAGGATATGCATAATTTAATATGGATACTCTAAGTGATTTTTTATTACCAGTACCAACTACTTCTCATGGAAATCCCAAATGGAGGATGTACTAATAAGTAAAGGATTGTACTAGATTACCTTGGGAAAGGAAAAATCTCCCACTGATGCCAAAAAAAAATCCAAATTGGATAATAAAAATGATCAAGCACGTGGATTAATTGGAATTTTCGTCTCTCTTGATTTACAGTTTCACCTTCAAGGAATTGATGACCCAACTGAAGCCTAGGATAAGATAGAAGTTATATTTGGTAAACATAATGTGATTCGACCCCACCAACTTGAAAATTAGTTAATGAATTTAAATCCAAATGATTTCCCTTGCATTGAAGACTATTTATCTAAGTTCAAAACACTTAGAATTTTACTTAAAGAGTGTAAAATATATATGAAGGATGGGCAATGCATATATGTTATTCTTGCTATGATTGGTAGTGCATATTCTATCTTTTTATCTACCTTTTATGTCACTAGAGAATATCTAGGTGATTCTTATAAATATCCCACTCTTAAGTCTTTTTGTGATTCTTTGATTATAGAGCAAGATAAGATCTTGCATCTTGGAGTGATCAACACTCTAAGTATATCTAACAAAGTGTTGGCCTTTGGTTATGGAAGGAAGTGAAGTACAAGGAAGAAAAGGTAAAAAGTGAGCTTCGCGGGAGACACAATGACTGTCACTGGGTCGAAGTGAGCAAAAGAGAAAAAAAGATGGAGCGAAGTGCGGAAAAGAAAGCCGTTAGATGAGGAGATCGAGGATGATAGATAAGCAAGGAAGATGGATCGGGGACAACTCAGAAAGTGGAAAAAGCTACCGTTGGATGCTTTAGAGAACCGCATGAGAAGGAAGGGAAGGCAAGCTGGCGAAGCCCGGAAAATTTGAGTCAAGTTGACATATGGTTTTAGAAACCTAGTGTTTTGGTATCTAGGGTTTTGGCACTTAGGCTTCGACCTAAGGTTGTCAGTGAGGTATTGTAATGTATAAATAAAGGTCAAGAGGACCTGGGTTGGGTTGGTCATTGAGTATTGATACGATATTGTTGTTGATCTAGCTATATTATGGGAGAGATTATTGTATTGAGAGAGAGAAGTGATGAGAGAGAGAGCCTTCTGGTATTTTAAGATCTTTAGCTGTGTGCGAAGATCAAGTCCTACAGCTAGGTGCACAGGAGAGGGGAGAGAAAGAAAGAGAAGAAAGAAGATCTGCTAGCTGAGAGCGCAGACAAGAACTGTATGCTTGACCTTAATAAATCATAAGCACAGTTTTTTGGACGTAGCCCTAGAGGGAGGGTGAACCATGTATATCTCGCATTGTGTATGTGTGATTGATTCTTTGATCTCTGTTGTTGTTATCTTGTTATTTACATTGCTGTGTTAGATTAGATCTATAACTGCGCAGGATAGATCTAGCTTGATAAGTGATAGGTGCATATTGTGTTGTTGTTCTACTAGATCCACTTGATATTCCCCTGGTTGTAGACATCTTTGTCCTGCAACCCCCTCATAGATGCTTCGGGTGAGACTACATCTGCTTCGCAGGTGTTGCCAAAAGGGCTAGTATCTAGGGCTTGTTGGTGCTCTCTTGGAGTGAACCTCAGGTCTACCCCTGTGCCAACAAATGGTTCCATTGCTGGGACCATAATATTCTTGAGGGAACGTCAAGGTGGTTCCCATCGAAGACAGAGATTCAAAAGTGGATAGAGGATCAAGAGAGGGACTTCGCAGAAGCCCAAAACAAAAACCCTAATATGAGTACTGAAGATTGGCTACAAAGATACATTTTCACCGACATCCACAAGATATTCTTTGGAGGAATCCATTAGGAGTTGTTTGAGTGGTTGGCTAGGTTAGCTGATACCCAGTTTGAGATCAGGTCTAGACCCCCTATGGTTTGGACGTCGACAATGATCCAGAAGGTTAAGAGAGTTGATAATTCCATATCCAGAGCGGTAGATCACTGGTTTGATAGTTCCATTGGAGGGTATATCACCGAATTTGCTGTTGACAAAGTAGAGTCGTATAGACAAGCCGAGAGATACTTTTTCAAAGGACCCAGAGGGAAATTTTTGCATTTTCTGAAGTTAAGAATCAAGATGCTCTTGCATGAAAACCATATCTTGAAGATACAGTAGACCAGATAGATCTGAAAAGGCTAATGTTCAGGAATTCAGACAGCGACAATGACACAGAAGCTGGACATATGCGTAGTGGAAAAGTATTCATAAGGATTCACCTTGATAAACCATTTAAGCAAAACTATGGGGAAGAGGGTTTCTACAATGGAGAATAGGCGGATCTGACAGACGAAGAGCACTTAGAAACCACTAGGGCATAGGAAGAAGCCGCTGAAGAACTTCGTCAGGACGAGCCAGAAACATCAGGAACTGCATAGGCCACTAAAGTAAGTAATATCAATCCTCCTTTTGTTTCAAAAATGCTAAGTAATTAGAATATTCAGAAGCACCAGAGTCCTTAGAACACTATTACTAGTAGTTCAACATCTACTCAGACAGGAAATCTAGGCAACTCCATAGCAGATGAGATGAGGCTCCCTATATTTAGAGGAGATGGATCTAAAGATCCTGATCAACACTGGTTCCTGTGTGAGGTCGTATGGAACATTAAAAACATCACTGACGAAACTGTTAAAAGAAACATATTTAGCATTATGCTGAGGGATCACGCGTTGATCTGGTACATGAACCTTGTCCAACGACTTGCACATCCTAAACCACTGAATGAGATCAAGAACATGTTGATTGTAGAGTTTAAGAAACCTGAGTCGGAGTCATAATGTATTACAGAGCTGAAGGAGATCAAGCAGAAGGTAGCCAAACCTTTTTGGGAGTTTGATCAGAGATTCAAGACCCTGATAGGGCGACTGACTTTCAAGATCTTGAACGAGCAGAAAAAAGAATGGTTTATCACTTCTCTTTTACCACATATCAGAGTTCCACTGATGCAACAGAATATTGCCTCGTAGGCAAAAGCATTGGAGATCGCTATGAAGCTTGAATCAACCCCCATGGGAGAGTCCAACTTAGGTATGAGCTAGATCATGAGTCAGTTAGCTAGTTTGTCTTTGCAAGTCGAGGACATGAAAAAGGACAAAGGAAAAGACAAAAGGGAAGACATCTGGTGTATCAGATGCAAATCAAAAGGCCATGACAAGGAACACTATCCCCTCTTTCACAAATATTTTGCTTCTGGAGCTCTGAGCCCTTTGAAGCAAATCACATTACCCTGGTCTGAAGTATGCAGAACTCGACATCACCCTGGTGAGTGCTATTACATGTGGAAGTACGTTCAGACACCCATGAACTTGTATTGCACATTCTATAAATCAATAGGGCATGATGAAAAAGATTGTAGAGCTTATGATCTCATGCATGAAATATCAAGAGACATATACAAGATCCAAGGCGAAGTACATCAAGAAGGAAACAATACACAATATAAATCCCAGGGACGAGGAAAATTCAATCCTCGCGGTGGATTCAGAGGATGAGGACGAGGACAAGGTATGGACCGAGGCCGAGGAAAAATAATCTGTTATAACAGTGCACAACCAAGACATCTATCAAGGGAATGTCAGAACCCTTGTATCACTTGTAGTTATTGCAACTCCTTCGAGCATGCTGTTGAGGACTTCTTTGTACTGCTAGTGAAGATTCATGGAAGATGAGGACCTCAGGATAACCCAAAAGTACAACTAATATATGATGAACCTCGTGGAATAGACCCTAGAGTCATTGTTATCACTCGAGGAGGCGCTGCTACAGGAGAAGACATAAGAACCCAAGGAAAGACTGCAGAGGGCCCCAGAGTAAGGAAAGTTGCAAAGAATACCCCAATGTTCGATGATAAGAAAGAAAGACATATATTTGAGGAGGCAAGAAAAGAGTTCAAAGGAAATTAAGGATCTTCATCAAAGACACAACTCGAAATAAGAGAATATGAAATGCCTCACGCATTTGATCAGTCAGCTTCGCCAAAAGAGGGAAAAGAAGTAAGTAAGCTCATCGAATTTTTATACACTTGTATTAAGTTTATTCAGGATGAAAATGTTGTACAAGAATTATAGAACTTAATCAGATAATATTATCTAGGGAAAGTAGACCCCTTATTGAATAGGGCAGTACACCAAATTGGTAAGAAGAGAAGGAAAAATAAAGAATTACACTTTAATGCTCAGATAGGAGAGTATGATATAGACTATGTGGTCCTCGACTTAGGGTCAGAGGTCAATGTCATGACGAAGCAAATGTGGGCGCTAATGGGAAAACCCAAGCTGATCTATTCCCCTATTAGGCTTCGCATGGATTATCAACAAACTATCAACCCATTTGAAAGATTGGAGCATGTCCCTGTGGACATCGATAGAGTTAGAACCTTTGCAGATTTTGAGGTAATTGAAATTATTGATGACAACTGCCCTTAACCTGCATTGCTAGGAATCGATTGGGCCTTTGAAAATTCCACTGTTGTTGATTTGAAGAAAATACGTATGAAATTTGAAAAATATGGCCTTAGGGTCATTGCACCCTTAGATCCAGATGAGGGTCAACGATACACATAACCCATTAGAGAAGAAGATCATGCATATGAACTGGAAAACATCTACAAGATGACAACCAGACAATAGGATTACATCAACCCTACAACTGATGGGAATCTAAGCTGGCGAAGTGATAACACAGGTTCATCAGATTCATAAGAAGCACTAGAGAACTGACAGAACCAGATGTATGAAGTATCCACAAGGAGATGTGCTCGACTAACCAAAGAGGTTCGATGGATTGGTACAACCATAAGTAACTTACCTACCTTTGATGGTATGAATCCTTTAGAATCCTTATTGAAAAACTTTGAAGCAATATTACCAACACAACAGAGGTTGTTGGCTATGGACGAGGCCCTGAAAGCCACACCAACAAGATGGTGGGGGACGCATAAAATCAACATCACAGACTGAACACAATGTTGAACCTTGATGATAGCGCGGTTCTTAGCACAAGCAGTAAGCTGCGAAGTAAGGTACACAGGTCAAATTTTCCCAAAGGACCATGTGTGAAGCTACGAAGAGGCCTGGAGTGACATCCCTTGAGAAAAATGGGTGAATAGATTCATTAACACACTGGACACGACCCCTATCAACTGGTACCTTCAAGCGAAGTTGTGCCTCGTCACTACAGATTAGGAAGGTATGATTTAGAACTTTGTAAACACCTTTTTATTTGAAAGTGAATATCCTTCAGTAGACTAAGCATTGCAGATCATGAGACAGAAGGTATTCGAGGCGGCATATAGCCTCCCTATGGAACAAGAAGAGGATGAGTGGACGACACCTCTCCAGAAATTGCAGAGCTGCTACAACATCAATGTCGATGATGATGACAATCCCAGGAAGGTAAACATCACTGAGACAGAAGGCCAAAAAGATGTGGAAGGACCAGGAGTTGAGATACCATTTATTGGTCAGCCCATCAAGATAAAAAAGGTCAACATTGGGACAAAGGAGACACCAAAGCTTGCCAATGTCGGAGATTACTGGGATGCTTCCACCATTAACAAGAATAAAGAATTGTTGCACGAATATCAGGACTTGTTTCCGACCAAGTTCACTAATATGAAGTGTATCAAAGGACCTATGGGAGTGATGAGAATACCTTTGAAACCAGATGAAAATCCAGTCAAGAAAAGACCCTACATATTGAACCCGAAATACAAGTAAAAAGTGAAGACTGAGCTCGATAGAATGCCGAAAGCAGGGATTATTGAACCTGCCGAAGAGTTGGAGTGGATCATCCCTATGGTAGTACAAGACAAGAATAAAGGAGAAATCAGGATATGTGTGGAGCTCAGGAAGTTGAATGATGCTTGTCTGCATGATCCTTTCCCTACACCATTCACTGATGAAGTATTAGACAACGTGGGAGGCCAAGAGGTATATTCTTTTACAGATGGCTTTTCAGGATACCATTAGATCCGAATTGCCAAGGAGGACCACCACAAGACTACATTTTCCACAGAATGGGGATCCTACCAATATACAATAATTCCCTTCGAACTAAAGAATTCCCCAACCATCTTTTCCAGGGTGGTGGTCGAAGCATTCAAAGAATTTTTGCATAAATTTTTAGAAGCTTATTTTTATGACTAGACTGTGTTTAGTTTGTTGAAAAATCATATTGAATGTCTAAGGCTAATGTTGAATAAATGCAAGCAGTGTCAAATTTCTTTAAATCTGAAGAAGTGCATATTCTTCTCACCATTTGGAGTACTAATAGGCCATATTGTATGCAAGAAGGGATTGTTGGTTGATCCATCAAAGATTGCAATTATAGTTGATTTTCCACCACCTACTTCAGTCAAACAACTGCGCACTGCGCTAGGACATACTGGCTATTACAGGAAATTTATTAAAGGATATGCTCAAATCACTGCACCGATGGAGAAGCTGTTGAAGAAGGACTGTCAGTTTGGCTGGACAGATGAATGCCAACAGAGCTTCGACACACTAAAACAAAAGATGGTCACTGCACCCATTCTGGTTTTTCCAGATTGGAATAAGGAGTTTCATGTGCATGTCGATGCGTCTTCTATTTCATTAGGAGCAGTACTGGTACAACCTGGATAAGGGGATATCGACCATCCGTTAGATTTCACTAGCAGGAAGCTATCTACAACTGAAATTAATTATATCACTACAGAGAGAGAGAAGGATTATCCATGGTGTATGCGCTGCAAAAATTCTGCCACTACTTGTTGGGAGGACACTTTAAAATGTTCACAGATCACTCCACGCTGAAGTACCTAGTCAACAAGCCAATGTTGGGGGGGTGAATATGCATATGGTTTCTGTTGTTCCAAGAATACGATTGTGAAATCATAGTCAAGCTAGGAAGAATGGACAAGGGCCCTGACCACTTGTCAAGGTTGGAACATGGCGAAGAACCCACCAGTTTGGAGGATACACTGTTGGATGCACAACTGCTCGTCGTTAGAAATATTGATGACCACTTCGCAGACATAGTCCAGTTCCTGTCAACAGGAATGGCACCTAGAGAGTATACAATTCCCCAAAAGAAACAACTAGTGGTGCACGCTGCGAACTTCTCACTGATCATTGGTCATCTATACAAGATGGGACTTGATGAGATACTAAGAAGATACGTTATGGATATAGAGCGCCCACTGATCCTCGCAGAAGCTCATGAAGGAATCACAAGAGGACATTATGCAGGGAAGAAACTGCGTAGAAGCTTCTGCGAGCTGGACTTTGGTGGCCTAACTTATACATAAATGCTAAAGAGTATGCCAGAGAGTTGGAAAACCATATCGAAGAGATGAAATGGCATTAGCACTGTAGATGAACCTACAAGCATTTGAAAAGTGGGCCATTGACTTCATGGGACCTATAAACCCACTAGGAAAGTGCACAGGAGCAAGGTACATTATTACTGCCACTGAATACTTAACCAGATGGGCTGAGGCCAGAGAAGCCAAGGACTGTAGTGCAACTACAACTACTTGTTTTATATTTGATGACATAATAACCAGGTTTGGATGCCCCAAGATCCTTATGAGTGATCAAGGCACAAACTTCATCAATAAGACAGTTGAAGCCCTCACTGAAGAATTTGCAGTCCATCACCAGAAGAGTACACCTTACCATACACAAGCAAACAGAACGGTTGAAGCATTCAACAAGATATTGGAGACAACATTGACAAAACTTTGTAGTGTGAATAGGGACGACTGGGATCTAAGAGTACTTGCAGTACTATGGGCCTATAGAACCACTTGCAAGAAATTAACAATGCATACCCCTTTCAAGTTGGTTTATGGTCTTGAAGTTGTTGTCTCGATGGAATATTTGGTACAAAGATTAAGGTTTGTTGCATTTACAGACATGGATGATACTGGCGCTGTTTGCAAGAGGCTTGCACAGTTGGTTGAACTGGAAGAAGACATATTCATTGTTGGGCTCCATCAACAAATTCATAAGGAAAGAGAGAAGGCCTATCATGACAGGCACATCAAGAAGAAGGCACTCAAGCAAGGTGACTTAGTGCTGGTGTATGATAGTAAATTTATAAAACACCCTGGGAAGTTCAGAACGCATTAGCTTGGACCATATGAGATCGCCTATGTTATAGAAGGAGGAGCTGCGCAACTAAATACATTGAATGGAAAATGGAAGGAAGGATTGGTGAATGGGAGTCAGTTGAAGTTGTACTATGACAACCAGTTGCCTCACAGCTCTCAGTAGAAGCAAGGAGAAAAGAGTCTAGGTACGGGGTGTATTTGAAAATGGGTACCAAACACAGAAAAGATAGCCTGCACAAGAAGGTAGAAGAGGCACAAAATATAAAGTAAAGGCTGCACTGCGCAGTCCAAGTCGAAGAAAAACAAAGGAACCAGATTCAAAGTGCCTCAAGACGAGTCACAGGTGAGTGTTGGGGGCCTATTGGCCCTTGGTTATGGAAGGAAGTGAAGTACAAGGAAGAAAAGGTAAAAAGAGAGCTTCGCGGGAGACACAGTGACTGTCACTGGGTCGAAGTGAGAAAAAGAGAAGAAAAGATGGAGCGAAGTGCGAAAAAGCAAGTCGTTAGATGAGGAGATCAATGAAGATAGATCAGTAAGGAATATGGATCAAGGACAACTCAGAAAGTGGAAAAATCCACCATTGGATGCTTTGGAGCACCGCGTGAGAAGGAAGGGAAGGCAAGCTAGCGAAGCCCGAAAAAAGTGGGTCAAGTTGAAATAGGTTTTTAGACACCTAGGGTTTTGGTATCTAGGGTTTTGGCACTTAGGTTTCTACCTAAGGCTGTCGATGAGGTATTGTAATGTATAAATAAAGGTCGAGAGGACCTGGGTCAGTTTGGTCATTGAGTATTTATATGATATTTTTGTTGATCTAGCTCTATTGTGGGAGAGATTATTGTATTGAGAGAAATAAGTGTTGAGAGAGAGAGCCTTCTGGTATTGTAAGATCTTCAGTTGTGTGCGAAGATCAAGTTCTGGAGCTGGGTGCGTAGGAGAGGGGAGAGAAAGAAAGAAAATAAAGAAGATCTGCTAGCTGAGAGATCAGACAAGAACTGTATGCTTTACCTTAATAAATTATAAGCACAGTTTTTTGGACGTAGCCCTAGAGGGAGGGTGAACCACGTATATCTCGCATTGTGTATCTGTGATTGATGCTTTGATCTCTGTTGTTGTTATCTTGTTATTTACATTGTTGTGTTAGATCATATCTATAACTGCGTAGGATAGATCTAGCTTGATAAGTGATAGGTGCATATTGTGTTGTTGTTCTACTAGATCCACTTGATATTACCCTGGTTGTAGACATCTCTGTCCTGCAACCCCCTCATAGCTGCTTCAGGTGAGACTTCATCTGCTTTGCGGGTGTTGTCGAAAGGGCCAGTAGCTAGGGCCTGTTGGTGCACTCTTGGAGTGAACCTCAGGTCTACCCTTTTTCCAACACAAAGCCTTAGTGGCCAAGTAGAAAGATAAAACCAAGCATTCAAAGAAGCAACATCCTTCCAAGAAGAATAAAAATGAGGGTCCCAAACCCTCTCTGTTAACTTCTACTCCCAATGGTGACAAAGGACCAAAATAAAAAAGTAAGAAGATTGACATACATTGCAATTGTTTTGGGTGATATGGTCACCTAGAGTCGAATTGTTTTAAAAAGTTGGAGGCTTTAGAATCAACAATGATGAATCACACAATCAATCTTAATTTTTCTTTTTTCTAATTCTTCTTCTCATGAGCATGCACTTTCTTCTATGTCTACTTCTTCTTCTCATGAGTATCTTATTGATTATGGAGCATCTTATCATATGGCTAAGGATAAATCCATTTTTTTTCTTAATGAATGTAACACCAAAATAATATTTATTGGTGATTATATATCTCTTAGTGTTTTAGGGTCTGGAATAGTTCAGGTAGATAATGGTTGTTTGAATGATGTATTATGTGTTCCAAGTATTTCCTACAAATTTCTATCAATATATTAGATCACTCATTCAAGTGAAGGTAAAACAATAGAATTATCACCTCACCAGGTTGTGATCAAGGATTTAAAAGATCCCGAGCATGTCCTAGCCACTATAATTACTGATTATATTACAAGGTTGTACAAATTTTACAAGTTTGGGTCCTCATATTTTCCATTAGTTTTTATTGTTGACAAGGATGAATTGAGAAGACTTTGGCATGAGTGGTTTGGTCATATAAACTATCGCTCATGGCGATAACTATTTAATCAAAATATGGTGACTGGTCTTCTGTTCATTTCTTGTAGAGATGGTTTGTGCCGGTCGTGTTTTTGGAAAACATCATTGTGACAATTTTGACAAATGTTCCTCTTGGCACACTTCGACCCCCTTAAATATTGTTCATAGTAATTTATGTGGAACACTTCCTTCTCCTTCTTTCAATGGGTGCAAGAACTTCTTAACTTTCATTGATGACTTTTCCTAACACACTTGGGTTTATTTCTTAAAACTTAAGAGTGAAGTTTTTGACATGTTTTCTTCCTACAAGGAACTTGTAGAAAAACAATCTGGACATCAATTTCAAAGGTTAAGAATATAATGGATGTGCGTTTGTGAACAACAAATTTACAAGTTACTGCACTGCATAAGGAATTCAAATGAAACACACTGTTCCATATACGCCACAAAAAATGTTGTTGTTGATAGAAAGAATCACGTATTAAAGGAAATGGCTAATTGTATAATCAAATCTAAGGGATTAAGTCTTCATTGTTTGGAAGAAGACATCAATTGTGAAAATGACATAGTAAATCACACTCCCACAAAGGATTTAAAAAATATAACACCTAAATAAGTATGGACTAAAATTAAGCTATATGTAAGCCACTTCCGTGTATTTGGTAGTGAATCATGGGCTAACATTATTGATGACAAAAGGAAAAATATCATAGCCTAAAAGTGAGAAGTGCATTTTTGTTGGATATTTTAAAGATGTCAAAGGTTATCGACTTCTTCAACCTAATTCAAATTAAATAATTATTAGAAGAGATGTTAGGTTTGATGAAAATCTCTTGGCTTGCAATCCTAATTTAACATTTGTTCCATCTTCAGCCTACAACCCATCTTCGAAATTTGTGCCATCTTGGACATTTATGCCATCTTCTGGTCCTATTATAGTTTCTTCTTTAGATAATGATAGTGAGAATGAAAATACACCTTCATCTACTCACCTTCCTTTAGATGAGTC
Organism: Picea glauca; assembly: GCA_000966675.3. Taxonomy (NCBI): domain Eukaryota; kingdom Viridiplantae; phylum Streptophyta; class Pinopsida; order Pinales; family Pinaceae; genus Picea; species Picea glauca. Next base: position 234,855 of record JZKD02S1674387.1, on the reverse strand, counting down.
CATTGAACATGAACCTACAACAACACCACCACTTCCCAAATGGGTCCATACAACATGAGAAGTAGTTGGTGATCTTGTTGGTGATCCTACAGATCAACATCATATGCGTTTATAGCTCCAATGAACATTGTTGGCCCTTGGTTCTAGAAGAAAGCGAATATTAAGGTAGAAAAGATGAAATGTGAACTGCGCGGAAGACCAGTGACCAATACTGGGTCGAAGTGAGCAGAAGAGCATAAAAGATGGATCTAAGTAAGAGAAATCAAGTCATTGGACGAGGAGATCGAGGACGACAGATCAGAAAGGAAGACAGATCGTGGACTACTTTGACCTTTTGGGGCTTCTAGATAACATATGAGGGTCCTCCAACTTCGTAAGGCCATAACTCTCAAACCGTGAGGAGTTATGTGACATTCCACATACCACCAGAAATGGAATGGCATGTACTATACATATAGAATAGTATTACCTTCAAATATAGAAAAAATCATACCATTATCCATCAAACAAACTTGGGTCCATTACCCAAACCTGGGTTCTCCAACTTCACATGGCCATAACTCTTTAACTGTGAGGAGTTATGTGACGTTCTACATACCACTGGAAATGGAATTACAAGCACTAACCATCTAGGATATTTTCCCTGAAAAATTCATTGTCCTTCATCTCATTATTCCACAATTAAGCATGGGTTCTCTTACTCTACAAAGCGTCTTCCCATGAGGGCTTTCACCATAAGGGGACCACTTTGGAGTTCATCAATATTTACTTCTTATCAACCATGAAAAAACAATAATGAGTCATATTTACATGAAACAATCTTGGGTCCATTACCCAAACCTTTGTGCTACGGGTCTTTCTTCAAGGGTTGACATCAATGACAACCAACTTTAATTAACAATCTCCCCCTTTGGCATTGATGGAAACACTCTGATGCAATACTAAAATTGTATCACTCATGCTCCCCCTGGAACCATGCCTCTGTCCTCTGCATCTGATAAATCTCTCCCCCTTTGTCATCAATGGAAAAAGGTATCTTTCCATCCGGGGTTTCTCCCCCTGACTGAACTATCCTCTTATGGTGCTTCCTCGTGTACATATAAGACATATAAGATAAGAATTCAAAAAACATTCATTTTGGAGTAGAAATAACTCCAAGTCTTTGGCGAAGATATTCAAAGGATTCCTGTGGAATTGGTTTTGTAAAGATGTCTACCACTTGTTCTTTTGTTCCCACATACTCAACTCTGATGTTCTTTTATGCAACCTGTTCTTGTAGAAAGTGATACTTGATTGGAATGTGATTCATCTTGGAGTGCATCACCGGGTTTTTTGAGCTATTGATGACACTTGTATTATCACAATATATTGGAATGGGCTCATCATACTCAACCTGTATATCTGTCAAAGTTTGTTTCATCCAAGGAACCTATGTACAACATGTTGCTGCAATATACTCTTCCTCGGCTGTAGATAGAGATACTGATGATTGTTTATTGCTTAGCCATGATACCAAACACTCACCTAAGTAGAACGTTTCTCCACTGGTTCTTCATCGGTCATTAATACAATCTGCCCAATATTCATCTGTGTAGGCAATAAGTGATAGATCTTTTCCTTTTGGATACCATAATCCAAACTCTTATGTTCCTTTGAGATATCTCAAGATCTTATTTACTTCTAATACATGTGATTCCTTTGGTGATGCTTGAAATTGTGCCACCTGTCCAAATGCCTGCATTACATCTGGTTTGGATGCTATCACATATAGTAGGCTTCCAATCATTGACATGTATTGCCTCTGATCTGTAGATTTCAAATCATCATCTTTGCTCAACTTACAACTGGTTTGCATGGGAGTGATAACTGGTTTGCAATATTCCATTCCGAACCTCTTTAGCATTTCTCTGATATACTTGGTTTGATAAATAAAAATTCATTGGTTTCTTTGACGTATCTGAAGTCCCAGAAAGAAGGATAGTTCTCCAAGTAATGACATTTCAAATTCATTCTGCATGTCTTTTGCAAATTTCTGGCTTAGCCTGTCATCATCACTACGAAAAATAATATCATCAACATAAACTTCAATTAATAAAATATTACCTTGACTTACCTTGATGTAGAGGTTGTTGTCTGCACTTCCTTTTCTGAACCCTGCTTGTTGCAGATACTTATCCATTCTGGAGTCCCATGCTCTAGGAGCCTATTTTAGACCATACAAGGCTTTCTTTAATTTACACACATAGTCTGTGTTCTCTGACAACTGAAATCCTTCTGGTTGTTCAATGTAGACTTCTTCTTCAAGTTCCCCATTCAGAAAAGATGGTTTTACGTCCATCTGATATACTTTAACATTTTTGGAGCATGCATAAGCTAAAAGAAAATGGATTGCTTCCATTCTGGAAACTGGAGCAAATGTTTCTTCAAAGTCGATTCCTTCAATCTGCGCATATCCTTTACATACCAATCTAGCTTTGTTCCTTGTAACATGTCCATATTCATTCAATTTATTCCTGAAAACCCATTTTGTGCTGA
>JZKD02S1674387.1:184358-227678 GCA_000966675.3 Picea glauca | reverse complement strand
ACTTTGAATTATAATACACTCATCACTTCACTTTATTATTTACCTTTTAAAATCTCTTAAACCACTTTGACTACTTTGACCTTTTGGGGCTTCTAGATGACATATGAGGGTGCTCGAACTTCGTAAGGCCATAACTATCAAAATGTGAGGAGTTATGTGACATTACACATACCACCAGAAATGGAATGACATGTAATATCCATCTAGAATAGTATTACCTTCAAATATAGAAAAAAACATATTGTTATCCATCAAACAAACATGGGTCCATTACCCAAAACTGGGTTGTCCAACTTCACATGGTCATAACTCTCTAGTTGTGAGGAGTTATGTGATGTTCTACATACCACCGAAAATTGCATGACAAGAAATATCCATATAGGATAGTTTCCCTGACAAATTCACTGTCATTCATCTCATTATTCCACAATTAAACATGGGTTCTCTTACTCCACAAAGAATCTTCCTGTGAGGGCTTTCACCATAAGGGGACCACTTTGGATTTCATCGATATTTACTTCTTATCAACCATGAAAAAACAATAATGAGTCATATTTACATGAAACAATATTGGGTCCATTACCCAAACCTTTGTTCTATGGGGATTTCTTCAAGAGTTGACATCAATAACAACCAACCTTAATCAACAGGCCACCTGTGGTTTGGATGTCGACGCTGATCAAAAAGGTCAAGAGATATGATAATGTCATTTCAAGAGAATTATATCACTGGTTTGATAATTCCATCAGAGGGTATATCACCGAGTTTTCTATTGACAGAGTAGAGTCATATAGCCAAGCAGAAAGATATTTCTTTAAGGGACCTAGAAGAATTTTTTTACAATTTATGAAGTTGAAGATCAAGATGCTATTGCATGAGAAGCACATATTGAAGATACGGTAGTGGGTCATATTGAAAAGATAATGTTTAAGAATTCAGACAACAAAAATGACACACAGGTTGGACATATGCGCAGTGGAAGGATGTTCGGAGAAGTTCCTTTGGCGAACTTGTTTGAGCAAGATCACAAACCTCTTCTACAGGAAGAAGGGTTTTATAGTGGAGAAGAGGAAGATATATTGAACAAGGAACATTCAGGGTCTGTTGGGCCAAAAGAAGAAAATACTGAAGAACCTTGCCGAGAATATCCATAAACTTCAGGAACTGTGTCGACTATTGAAATAAGTACTATTACTCCTCCTGTTGTTTCAGCAACACTAAGAAACCAGAGTAACCTAAGTTATCATAACACTCAGAGAACTGGTACAAGTGGTTCAATGCACATTCAGTCAGGAAACCCAGGAATATCTATGGCAGATGAGATGAGGTTACCGACCTTTAGGGGATATGGATCTGAAGATCATGATCACCATTGGTTTCTATGTGAAGCTGTATGGAGTATTAAGAATGTCACCGATGAATATATTAAACGAGATCAGTTTAGTACTACCCTAAGAGATCATGCCTTGAACCGGTACATGAAGCTTGTCCAAGGAACTGCACAACCTAAACCGTTGAATGAGATCAAGCATGCGTTGGTTGTAGAATTTAAGAAACCTAAGTCGGAGTCACAATGCATTACAAAGTTGAAAGAAATCAAGCAAAGAGTAGCTGAATCTATTTGGGAGTTTGATCAGAGGTTTAAAACCTTAACGGACTGACTGAATTTTAAGATCCCAGACGAGCAGAACAAGGAATGGTTCATTGCTTCCCTATTACAACACATCAGAGTCCCTCTAATGCAACAGAAGATCACTTCGAAGGCTGGGACACTAGATATTTCCATGAAGCTAGAATCAACCCCTATGGGAGAATCCAACTCAGGTATGAGCCAAATTTTAAGTTAGTTAACTAGCTTATTAGTGCAGGTTGAAGATATGAAAAAGGACAAGGGAAAAGATAAGAGAGAAGATATCTGGTGCATTAGATGAAAAACAGAAGGCCATGACAAAGAGCACTATCCTCTATTCCATGAGTACTTGGCATCTGGAGCTCCAATCCCTTTGAAGCAAATTACCCTACCTTGGTGCGAGGTATGTAGAAATAGGCATCGCCCCGATGAATGATATTACATGCAAAAATATGTTCAGACACCCACAAATCTATATTGCACGTTTTGTAAGTTGGTAGGGCATGATGATAGGGATTGTAGGGCCTATGACCTCATGCATGAAAGGTCAAGGGACATATACAAAATTCAAGGTGAAGTACAACAAGAAGGGAACACTACGCAGTATAATTCTCCAGGAAGAGGAAACTTCAACCCTCGTGGTGGATTCAAAGGAAGAGGACGGGCATGAGGTATGGGTCGAGGTCAAGGTCATATCATTTTTTATAACTGTGCACAACCAGGACATTTGGCAAGGGACTGTCATAACCCTTGTACCACTTGCAGCTACTGCAACTCATTTGAACACATCATAGAATATTTTCTTGCGTTGTTAGTCAAACTTTAGGAAAGACGGGGAGGAAACCACCAAGTACAACTAATCACAGTAGAACCTTGTAGAGTGGATCCCAGAGTCGTTTTTATCACTAGAGGAGGCGTTGCTATAGGAGAATACATGGTGACTCCAGGGAAGACTATAGAACAATCAAGAGTAAAAAAATCTGGAGATAAGACACACGAGTTTCATCCAAAGAAAGAGAACAAGACATTTGAAGAGGTAAGAAAATAGTTTAGAAGAGATCAGGCTTCTTCATCAAAGGCTCGACCAGAAGTAAGAGAATGTGGAATGCCTCTGGCCTTTGATCAGTCTGCTTCGCTGAGAGAAGGAAAATAGGTAAGTAAGATCATGGAATTTTTATGCACTTTAATTAATTTGATAAAGGATGAGAGTGTTGTACAAGAGCTACAAAACTTGATCAAAAAGTATGAGCTAGGAAAGATAGATCCTCTACTGAATAAAACAATACATAAACTGACATAAAGGGCATTAACAATACATAAATACATTCAGGTGTAGTTCCTTAAAACAATACATAAAATGACATGAAGGGCATTAAAGGGCCCATGGGAGAGTAGTCCAACTATTTTTGAGAAGAATACTGATGACGTTGAGTTTCCAAGCTCACCCATTTCTTCTCCACTCTTTGCTACTATTTTTAAGCCAGATGTTGTTGATTTATGCTTTAAAACTAATGATTTTGTTGTTTCTCCCAGCTTTGAAAAACACACTACAAGTATAGGATCCCTGCTTAGCGAGATGGGATATACCAGAGGAGGACTTTGGAAGAATGGACATGGTATTGATTCTCCTATTATGCCTGATATGCTGACACCGAGAAAAGGTCTTGGATATGACAATGTTGTTTCCTCCTTTCCTACACTTGGCCTTGCTGCAACCAAGGAAGTTTTGTTTGTTTTAGGTGGAGTTTAGATTGATTTTCTAGTAGATCAGTCTACTGAACCAATGGATGCTATGGTTAGTCCTGACATGCCTAAGTATCAAACTATTTTTTTTTATGACATTGCTACTAATATATTGGATTTTTCTACTCCTGAGAGTACACCAGACCTTGATCATATATCTCTTGATCATACAACTCTATGCCTTATCATCATCCTCACCATAGAAATAGGAGAAATGGAAATCATACTTTCTAATCTTTGCAAAAGAAATGTGAAAGACATAATTGTGGACCATTTTTGACTACTAGGATAGACTTTGGTTGGATTTATGAGTGGTCATGGGTGCATCTGACCAGATGTTTGAGGTGTTCCTACCATTTTGTTTCATCGGTTGTATAGACGTACAATTCTTCTCTTCATTACTGATTGCTTTGTAGCGGTTGACCACAGGTTCGAACCAACTTTATAGTATACTTAAGTTCGACTGGAATATTGATTGACTGAGATTTGACTTGACTTGACAGTCAACTAGAAGTGTTTTTGACTACATATTTGTCATTTGATATTCGACTTGCTATTTCCCATCGACTGGTGTTTTGATGAAGATCTGTTTATGATGCTTTGCTCCCTTAGTTCTGTTTAATGAGGGGAATACATGAAGATGTTGATGTGTAAACCCAAGTAATGTGCTTGGATTTGCTGCGACCAACTAAACCATGTTTGAATGTGTTGTTGGGAGTTGTACTTTTTCTTGTTGTACCTAATGAAAATAATATTTGGATACAAAGACTTTCTAACTTGATAGATATTAATGGATTGATAAAGACTGATTATATTGGTGCATTCTTTTCTAGTCGACTAATTGAATGACTGGTGTTGTCTTGTTGTCTAGTCAATTGACCAACTGGGATCGTGTTTTGACATCTGTTTTGCAACCAATTTGAAATGGATGACTGCCCTTTGTCCTTGATATGTGTTGATGGTGATCAGACTTCCTTAGGAGTATTTTTGTTCCATCTTGTGATCAAATTTTGCAGTTAGAACATATTTAGGAGGAATGCTACACAATTTTTTCCCCTCCAAGATGAGTTTACGGGGAGGGGTGTTGGAACATGCAGTTCCATTGTAAACCTCACCTTGTAAAATGAGTGGGTTGACCAAGTTTTTGGGTGGACGAATGACTAAATCGTTGGTTGACCATGTCCACTTAAGGATCCCCAATCCAAGTTATATGGATAGGTGCAACCGCTTTCACTCGAGTTTGTTGGTTTGGGTCAATGAACAAAACCCATTTATAGACGATCCTTGTGATCAATCTACCATTATCTCATATCATTAGATCATCTCAGGAGATATACTCTTTCTCTCATTGAGCAACTCGTGCTTCAGTTCTATAGTGTCTTTTGACACCACCACTACCTCTCAGATTCGTTCTCCTCTGTGGTTTAAATCCCATTGCAACATAAACATCCAAAAATATCCTCCATGAATCATGAAGAAAATGAGAAGATACAAAACTAGATATCTAAATTGAACAGTCAAATCAAAAAATTGAATGATAGGTCAATGAAAAAGGTTGATTTGATGAATACTCAAACAAAAATAGAAAGGAAGATGTAAAGGAAGATGGATGAAAATAAGGAAGGGACAAAAAGAATGAAGGAATAATTGGAACAAAAAATGGATGTAAAGTTGGAACAAATGGAAAATAATATTTTAGAAGCCTTAAATAGGAGGTTCCCTAAACTTGATAAGGTGTTTCAAGGGACTCATGAAAATAAGGGTAGTATTCAAGTTGAGCAAATTTCCAATAATAAGAATTTTCCAGGGGGATTTAACTCCAATAATTACTTATGGATGGTCTCCAAAACAAGTGAACCTTATCAAGGTTGAATTAAGGAATTTTTATGGAACAAAGGTATTTACGTGGTTGAACCAAATAGAGAAATATTTTGAACTGCATAATATTATGGATGATAAGCAAATGATTCACATAGAAACTTTGAAATTTGAGATAAAACCATATCAATGGTATCAATGGGTAGTTAAAAGGAAGCCCTCTTCTTATCATTATACTTGTGGTTTTTTTACAAGAGACTTATAATCATAATACGAGAAAGTTTGGGAACATGACTACTTCAGTCAATTGACAAGAATCAAACACTTAGGTGACATTGAAGATTATAATTCAAAATTTCATGTATTGGCCACAAGGGTGGATGACATAAGTGATGAACATTTGTTGGAAGCTTACAGGGGTGGATTAAAAGAAGACATTAAACATCATATTTTCTTAAAAAATCCTACAAATATTATGGAAGCTATGCAATTTGTTCATCATATTCAAGCCAAGAATAAGGCTACACACAAGTCTACCATTGGAGCATATGTAGGAAGCAAATAACATTTTGGGGATCATAAGACAAATGTACCTCAATTGAAAAGGTTGACACCTCAACAAATGGATGAAATAAGAGAAAAGGGTCTATGTTTCAATTGTGATAGAAAGTATAGTAAGGGGCATAAATGCACTGAGAAAAAAATATTCTACATAGACGAGGAAGAAGATCAAGAATTGGAACCACCACAAGATATAGATCTAGAAGAGACTACTTCAGTGATATCTTATCTTGAATTGGATGGAATCAATGCTCCAAAAACCCTCAAGACACAAGGATACATCAAAAATAAAAAGGTAATAATGCTGATTGATTCTGATAGTACACATAACTTCATCAATTACAAATTAGCAAAAGATCTCAATCGCTTTGTATTTCCAGCACCATAGTTTCAAGTAATGATTGCAAATGGAGGTACCATAAAATATTTTAGGAAGTTACATAATATTAATCTCAATACATGGGAGTATTTTTTGAATAGTCCCATGATTTCCATCCAATTGGGTGGTGGTGATGTTGTATTAGGGGTCCAATGGTTAGAATCATTGGGAACAATGGCCCTTAATTTTCAATATATTTTCATGAGATTTTCCTTATATGGAAAGGAAATTAAGCTTAGAGGTATCCAAGGGAAACCATCTAAGGTGATAATCTCTAATAGCATGAAAACATTACTCAAAAGAACACCATGGTGTAATTGTACAATTGTGCTCACTAGATGTTCAAACATCTATATCCTCTACTACAATGGATCTCTAAGTGGTTATCAAAAACCAATTGAGGAAGATGGATTCCATTTAAATCAATAGTAGGAATAACACCTGAAGATGAGGCACAATAAGACTCTTCTTCGTTTGGAATAGTGTGATTATTTAGATTAATGGTTTGACAACAGTTCGATGGGATTTAAGATTTTGTCGGTTTTATAAATTTGATTTTTTCTCTTTTTGGGAGAGTTTTTTTTTCCATGAATTTTAGAAGATAAATACAATTGGGTGGTTCACGAGAAGTAGTTCCGTCAACCGATTGATCGAGAGAAAGCATGCAGAATAAAACAAATCTTCTTAAAGCTAACTTCATGAAAGAGCTATGATAACAAGTAACACGTAAACTGATACATATATGCTCCTTGGAAATAATTCTTTGGAAATGGTATATAACAATCATCACATGTGCATGCAGATAACCTAGCTAAATTCCCTTCAACTATAAATAAATAATTCTATATTTACTGATAATTAGAGCTAAAGCCTCGAGGTGTATTAACATGCAAATTTCGATAAAAGATAAGAAATCAATGTAAGTAGCATTCATTTACAAGATAGCTTGGTCAGATAATATCTTACTAGACATTGATGCAAGAATGATCAAATGTAAAACAATTCACATTGGAATCGCATATAACACAATTGGTTCCAAAATCAATTCTAGGCTCCAAAGGAGCTTCACCATTAATTATTGAAAAATCCTTAATTACAATAAATGGAAAATTGTTTTCTAGCCAAAAGGTCCCTAACTCTTGGGTGTACTCGCTCGCTTATTTATTCAAATTTAAAAACTACAAGATATTTCCACCTCAATGACTTAAAACAGATAAATGATAGTTTGAGTCATGATGAATCGGGTGATCTGGAGGTCCTCGAGATTCTATGCCCATCCACGTAGTTGAGACACTCCATGAAACTAGTACAATTTTCACCAAAAGGGAATCTATGCTGGTCCATTGGCATACTCATACCATGTTTACTGTCGTTGAATTAGAGAGTGTACTTTTGCATTCTACTAGTCAACTACTCCATCTAATCCATGATCTTGACCTGACCAATGACGTATCTTTGCATGTGCCCTTTCTCTATAGAGAAAATTTGGTTGATATGATCTTTATACTCATCGGGCGATCACTGCAAGTTGGTCGATACCTCACCAATTGACCAAATTTCGATAGGGGAGCCAGAATTTGGAAATCACAGGTCTGCCATTGATTGGTTCAACTTCTCCCAGACCCGATTGCAACATTACCATTCTTCCTCCACTTCGTATTTGGGCTCATCTACAATTTTATCCCAATGCTTAGCTATCGAGTACATTTGAGCCAACTGCTCATATGATAACAATTCTATATGGTTGTCTTCTACCCCCTTGTCTTTCCCTACTACTTGGATGAACTCAATTTTCTCCAAGGCATTGGCTCCTTTCTCTTCCCACTAAAGTACATCCTTATAGATGATCCCAAACAACAAGGACTCCTCTTGCAGAGCTTTTTCCTTCATTACTAAGTCCTCTTGTACCTTAAGGCATCTATCATGTACTTCCAATAGGTCTTTCTTAAATTTTTTACCCCCTAGCTTCTGGGTGATACTGAACTTGGTGCATAAGAGAGGTTATTTCAACCATGGATTGCTCTAGTTATCTTTCTTCCATTACCATGGATTGCTCTAGTTGGTGTCTATGATGACCTCCTTTGAGGTGCTTAGCACACCACTGTACAATGTGACTTTCCTTTTTCTTTGAGTCCTTTTGAATAAATATTTTTTCTTTTTATCATAATCAAAAGTCTCTAAGTCAGCCACATCCTTAGCTGGATGAGGGATAGGATGATCACCCTAGTACAATATATTACTTATACTCCCAAGAGTATAGAAGTGATATGATACAAGATATCGAGTGAGTTACTTAGTTGGTGATTCCTCCTCTGCATCCTTTTCTATGTGATTGGACTTTTCTTCATTGGTGGCATTTTCCTGGGTTTCCTTCTCTACATTTTCTCCCAAACCTGATGAGCCATCTAGTAAACTCCCATTAGGATTCTCAGTTTCTTCATCATTTTTTGGGACCTACTCAGGGATGGTGCTAGTGTCTAGCTTATTTTTCTCATCAAGCTCTGTGATTGATCCACTTGCATCATTTTATTTATTCTATTTTTTTTGTAACTCACCATTTGTCACAATGCCATTGTTTCGGTTGAATTGCTACTTGCCATCTTGATTGATTTCAACATCTTGGCCATATGTACCTTTTCCTTTACCTTTTGGCGATGAAACCTCTTGGTCCTTCCCACCAAGTAGGCCCTGATCTAAATCACTATTGTTTGATGAGGTATCACCTTTGTTTTGGTGAGAGGAGTTATTCCTGCATGATTGGGAAGTATATTTCTATTCATTCCCATGTTTCTTTGTTCCTACCTTTTTCTCCTTCGATGGGCTTGATGGAGTTTCCTCTATATTGGTATTTTCATTGACAATGGGGACAATAGATTCTCCCCCTTTCTCTTCATCTCCTGTCAGGTCAATGAATTTATAGGGATTCATAGTAGTGGTTGTTTCTTTTTGTTCCTGCTTGAACTTCTGCCCCTCTTTTGCCTTTTCCTTTTAAAACCATTCTAATTCCTCTTTCTTATGTTGTCTCTCTGCTTCTTCTTGTATTCTCTTTAGCTCATTGGCATTTTCCTGTTCCTCTTTTAGCTTCAATTCATGCTCTTTATTTTGGGATCGTTCTTCTTGATATCCCTTCCTTTTTCCAATGAGTTCAAGCTCCCTTTGTTTCTTTTCTACTTTCCTTCTTTGTTCAACAAGTGCTTCCTGTGTTTCCTCTTCCTCATATTTATTTCTATGTTCCTCTTGGAGTCTTCTCTCTTCGGATTGCTCCTTTAGAATTATTTCTTGTTATGCCTATAGGTCTTGTTGTTCCTTCTTCGTTATGATTTCTTCCTCTCCTCTCCATTTCCCTTTACGAGTACCTTTTCTAGAGGAGACTCCAAGATTCACCATTTTTATTTTCTCCTCTATAGGTAGAGAGGAAAATATGGTTACATTTGGTTTGGACCTTCTCTCCTCCATCTCTTTCCAATATTGGGCATTCTCAATGAACAATTACTCTTCCCATTTTTCATGAGCATATGGCCAAGTCAGGACCACTTTCTCTACATGCTTTGGAACTAGTCCTTTGGGGTCATGTTTTCTATAACTCCATGTCATGAATCTGTATTCTAAGTGTTACTGACCTTCCTGCTTGGCATGTTTGGCGTCTTTGACCACATAGTAAAATATCTAAAAGTTATAAGGGATAAAAAACTCTTTTTATCCTTCACAAGGGTGTCATTGAATCCTTGCATGATAGTCTGATAACAAATTTATCTGATAACTAGTCTATCAGGTACATGCATAGGTAATAGATGTGGTGGGATAATGGCTCCATAAATACTTAAGTAGGTGTGTTTATCCTCAAAGTACCAGTTCCTGATGCAATTTAAGATATTTTTTTCTTTCTTGGATAGTCTAGGACACTCTTGTCCAATTACAAGAAAATAGATCCTAGGAATGAAAAAGTCACAAATTTGGGGACAAAACCTCTTGTACATGTTTTCCTAGAGCATGTTGGAATACACATGGATGGGTGGTTTAAAAATATCCCAACTCAATGACAGCCTAGGGAATGTATCATATGCGCCTAGCAGATCCAAGAGAAATGAGACCATGTGGAACATAAAAGGATCTCTAGGTTTTGGGGATTGTGCTTGAGCAATTTTCAGACTAAGATGCTTATAGATGACACTTATCCAATTGAATTTCCTACCCCACATTACTACATAATAAGCCAAAGGTAACCAAGGTTTTGAGAACTGTGAGAAGTCCCTTTCTCCATACAATATACACAAGAGGATCATAACATACATGTATGGCTCCCTCAACTCGGAGATGGCATACCTACCGATAGATTGCTTGAAAAATTTTTCATCTTCCTTCCACCCACTGTTCATTATATTATTGGTGGCATAGTGTTCATAAAATGAAATCACAAAATCCTTGGTAAGGGACTCATCAGGGTCTAGAATTTTGTAGAAAATATCCATATCCTGAGGGAGGAAGGAGCCTATACATTCTCCCTAGTCATTCAGAATTTTACAATCCTTGGATTTAGTGTGACTAATGACCCATTACACTAATTATATATAAGGCATGAAAGGTGCCATGGCCATGGAAAAATGTAGCATGGACCTCTTTATTGCAAGGAAAACTACATCATCTACTTCCCTAAGCTGCAGGTCGTTATGCGAAGTAGATTCGTGGTAGTCTCCATTGTTAAATTTTGAGAAACGATCATTCCAAGAAGGGATTTTCACCTTTGTTGAAGTTCCACTCCCTGCACAAGGCTTGGTGTCCTAAAAAAATGGTACTAGGTTGGATATCTTTTTTGAGGGAAACATGATAAGGGTTTCTCTATTCTTGGCCATTGGGCTTCTTCATCTTTTACAGGTGTAGAACTGGAATCAACCCTAGCATCACCAAGTCATGTCTTCGGTCTCTTGGGTGTCCTTTATGTGAGAGATTTTTCAGGAGGCACATCGTTTGCTAACAAACATTCATGATCATAAAAAATCCCAATAAAATTACTAAAACTATATATTGTATAACATAGCATACCTGTACCTAGTGACACCGATACCTATGGCAGTGGATCTTACCTGACAATATTCTTTCAATGTATAATTATTGGTCAATTCGGTCCTACACTAGTGCAAAATGAATGTTGTGGATCGAATTCGTTAGCAGACATTATGAGAAAGTGAATGCACTCATTTGATGTCACAGTAAACTCAAACAAATAATGCAACAAATGTGAGAGAGAATGTATTTTAATAACCAAATCTTGAAGTGATGGGAGAAATATTTCAATAGTAATGTCGTTTAATGAAATGGTAGTACCTCCATCGGCATTTGATGGTTGAATTGATGTGCAGGCGTGAGCATTTGTAGATTTTTGGAGTAATTCAACTTGGCAGGAAGTTGTTTGGTTGGGTTCGGTTGCCATAAAGACTTAATGCACAATTCAAATGCAACGTTGATCTGACTATAGGCACTCATATTCGTACAAAGGTGACATTAGCTATGCATGTGTGAGGGTGACATGGAGGACCAACATGGAATTGAGAAAGAAGGTGTTGATACCTGGTTCAAGGAATCATTTGTTGATGCATTGAGGGGCCCACTTTAGTCACCAGGTGAAATGAAGTACATGGTCATAAATTTGACGGCCCAAATTAAATTGTCCTTTTGATTGGACGTTTAAATTGTCCTTCACCACGTGTCAACAATTTTTTGGCTGATAAATGATGTGACGTGTCAATGGTCACAACCGAGCGTGGGAAAGGAACAATTCCTTAGATCACAAAACCAACGGTTCAGATGTGTTTTTCTATTTGATCGAACAAATAGTAGCATCTGAGGTAGAATCCCTATCAATCATCAGGTGAGGTGAGCGAGTGTGCTAAACGAAATATTTGGTAGATCCGTCCAATGGCCAACATGTCCCGCGGTGTTCGATTAGTCGACATAAGAACTTCTATAACATGACAAACAAACACTACAAAATTTCTCGATGACCGACGAGTGTGAGACTCGAGACATGACATGGAATTTCAAGATTTAGTATGGATGATTACATGGTGATGCCACTTGGTGTATGATGTGGTCAAAACTAGTCACAAACTTTGATGAGGGAAGTGTTTGAATGATGATGTGGCAATGGTACGACCAACACGTACCATCTTATGTGGCACTCTAAAAATCGTAAGAGGTTCTTTCATTGATTGATAGTTGATGGATATGATTGAATGTTGGTTTTAATAATACGATGGAGATCAATTGCACACTGAATATTAGTGTTAAATTTGATTCGAAAACCTGCCTATGGATCTTTGTCTTTCGACCGCCGATCGCATCGGGAGACCTGGGGAAAGGTTTTCATGAGTCAGGGTAGTGAACTTCCCAACGCCCGATGGGTCTGTCAGCCTCGGGTAGTTATGATGACCTTTTGGCAATTTTACTAAAACATCTCATCTCTATCCAACCCAATGCCTCCTTTGGCCCAAATCACATGAGAGTTATTTTCTAAATTTTTATGTGTTTTAGGCTTCTGTTACTCAACTGATAATTTCTTGAAGATGGTTGTGGTCACTTTGGGTTTAGTGCAGGATTGATTACATGTTCAAATGATCAAAGAATACCAAACTTAAGAGAAATCAAACAAATTTGAGGAAACACAACATTTTAAAAGCTAATGAATTCAAACAAACTACAAAAAAATTAGACGTGGTACCCCAAATTTCAATAAATTTCGAGGGTGTGTTGAGTGCTCAACAAATGGAGATTCACTCGGAGAAACAAGAATATTTGATCCTTACCTTAGTCTTAATGTTATAACAGTTTTAGGAGGAAAATTCAATTCAAGATAAAAACTCAAAGATCATTTATAAATCTATATGAATTTGATCGAAGGAACATCCAAACTTGTTCGACTGTGGGGATTTATCTAATTTCATTCCCTTTTGCTACAAACCCATATTCTATGTTCCATCAGGTGATAGCTAGGAATAAAAGAAAGAGTGATAGGAGGGAGTTATATTTCCAAATTATGAGTATTTGAAACCTTCTCATGGTGTCGCCACACTTCCAACGAGTGTCCATAGCCCCAATGGAGTCACCTCGATATCCCAGACCTTACTCCAATGCCAGTGAATGGCCTAGACATAGGAGCGATATATGCATATTCCCCCTAATTTCAAACATTTTTGTCTTGTCATTTTCCTTCTTTTTAACTTTGTCTTTTTTATATGACATTTACTGCAATAGATATTAAGAATGAGTCAAGGACAAGGATATTTATTTCTTTTGAGAGGCAGGAATAAATTACAGACTTTATTCCAGTATCCTCACTAAGAGAGGTGGGATCCTTTCTAGCTCTACCAGTAGACATAGGATATACTCTCCTTCATTCCATTATTCCCTCAAAATGTCCAAATCAAAGGATGGATGAATTTTTCATTCTCCAAATGATATGCATATAGAAATGTAAATGATTTATGCATTAAAATATACCATTGAATGAATACCCCTTACTTCACTTTAGATGGTATAGGTTTGGGATAAGAGTAACTATTTTACCGTGTATCATCACGAGTTTGAGACTTAATATCATTTTCACTACTTATCAGAAGTTTTTGACCATCAACAAGAGAGAAACAAAAACTATCAAACCAAAAACCAAAAACAAACGAAAATGAATCAAAAGGAAACAAAATGTAGGTGAGAAAAAAAAACAAAGAAAAGAAAATCAAACCAAGAAAACTAGGGTACAAGGTTTCTCGTGCTGAGAAGCTAAGAAAATAATATTTTTACGGCTTGGCCATTTACGGGGAGAGAATCTAGTTCTCCCCTTAGGTTTCACAATCGGTATGTGCCTACCCCAATTTTTTCAGCAACTTGGTAAGAACCAATCCATAAGCTTTGAAATTTAGAATGTTTCCCTTTTGGCTCATTTACTTTATCCCATTTCAAAACCAAATAACCAACATTAAAGTTTTTGTCTCTGGATTTATGCTTGTCAAACCACCTTTTAACCAACTATTGGTGAGCTGCAACTTTATTTCTATCCCTTTCTCTTTCTTCCTCTACCATAAAGAGTGTGTCAATATGATGTTGCATGCTTGAAAGTGGTTGACCCATAGAGGCTTGATAGATCTGTAGAGATGGAAGATACAAGTTGGTTGGAAGAATGGCTTCTTGTCTGTAAATCATAAAGTACATAGAGTTCCCTAAGGCTTATATAGGGGTTACCCTATCAGACCAAACATGATTAAGAAGGGAATTGTGCCAGTTATGATTTTCTGTAACTTTCTTTTTTAAGATCCCGACCAGGTTTTTTTTTATTATTCTATGACACCATTCCCCTGTGGGTATTATTTAGCAAAATACCTCAGTATAATTCCCTTATATCGATAAAATTTATTCAAGAGAGTAGAAGAAAAATAAGCAGCATTATAAAATAAAAGAACGGATGGCACCCCAAACCTGGTAATTAAGTTTTTCTCCAAGAACTGAATTACCACCTTTTCATTGATAGGGGTAAGGGGAATAGCCTCAGGCCATCATGTGAAATAATTGGTTGCAGTTAGAATATATTTGTGTTATTTAGATGAGTTTGTATTGATTACCCCTATGACATATATTACCCATTGTTCAAAAGGTCTTGAGATTGTTACTGGAGGCAATGGAATGTATGCTTTTTTTCTCTTTACTAGCACGTAACTGATAGACTTTGCACTTCCTGATGTGTGCATATGTGTCTTCAAACAATGTTTTCTTGTAGTATCCTTCCATGAGGATTTTATGGGTAGTGGTTTCACTTGCAAAATGTCCACTTGTTGGACCATCATGAAGACCCCTCAGTAGTTTTTCGCATCTTCCTTCTCAAAGCATCTAAGAAATACTCCATCATACTTCATGCGGAATAACACATAATTAATGAGGTGAGATTGGGTAGATTTTAGTCTAAGAGATCTCCTTTCCTTATGCTTCAAATGTTCAGGGTAGATTTTAGTCTAAGAGCTCTCCTTTCCTTCTGTTCTCCTTTTGAACAGATTGTGAAGAAGCTGAATTTTACAGTATGAGATACTACCTTGCGACACTGTTTAGGTGGAACAATAGTCAGAACTACCTCTGGTATTCTGTAGAGATGACCCCCTAGAGAAACAATGACACTGTGGGGTCGAGACACATAAACAACATGACGTCTCCACATATATGGTTGGCCCAAGTGTTGCAGGAGCATCTCTCCACGTCATCCAGCCAGCCAGCCAGCCACGTCGAGCGCGTGCATTCAAAATTGAAGGGAGGCACAATCCTCATTTAAAATCTAAATAGAATGTAATTAATTTTTTAGGCTGTTGAGCCAGGAAGTCGTTCCTTTGCGCAGGCTGTAGATAAGATAGGAATTTAATGTTTGTATGGCTACGATCTAGGTCTGATTTTGGACTAGACAGCCCATTCAATGTAATTGAATAGGATAGGTAGGTTGGAGGGAAGAGCTCGAAGAGCCCCCTCAGGTAAAAGATATTTTCATATCTCATTTTGAGTCAGAATGGTTGTAGGAGAAGAGCCAGGGAGAGCTCAGGAACACCATTGTAAAATACAGGAATTTCCCATTTAATATAATCAGAAGCAGTTTTTCCTACATATGTTCTGTATTGTATGGATTTCTGTGAATGTTCTTCATATTGTGAATGTATGTTGTAGTTGTGCATTTGCAGGGTTGTTTTATTTCAGGTGAATGTCTTTGAGGTTTCATGCTAGGAGGGCGTGACAGAGCACTGGGAGCTCTGAATACCGGTGCACAGAGGATGCACTTATGAACTCTACGGAGTCAGACAAAGGCGTTCTGTGACACATGAGCTGAAGTCAATAACTCAGGAGGAAGACCTCAAGGTTGTTGAATACCTTGGAGGCAAGACTGTGTATGAGAGACATAGTTGCAGACAGAATTTTGCTGAGGATTCTGTAGAGCTCTGCCAAGTGGGCATTGAGCGTATGCGCTGAGGTGCATTGAAGAAGGAACTCTGCTGAGAGTTCAAAGGAACCAGAATCACTGAATATTCTGAGAGCTCTGCCAGGTGGGCATTGAGCAGGTGCATAGGTGCATAGGAGAGGAAGACAAAACTGTTGAGCGTTCTGTGGAAGACACTCTGCCAAGAGGGCATAGAGATATTGTGCAGATGGCATAGGAGAAGGGAACTCTTTGAGTTATAGAAGCGAGGAAGAGTCCACTGAAGGATCTTCACTAGGTTGTTGAACACCTAGAAAGACTCAACAAAGAGGTTGCTTGAGCCGAGAGATTTCCAGGAAGGCATTTTATTCTCCATCCATGGGAGAAGAGGGAAAAAATCCCTTAGCGGTCTGAGTGTTTGCAAAAGCTCAAGATGGATAGCACCAGCGAGTGCATCTAAAGACTCTGCAAGGAGTGCAGAAGTTGGGAGAATCCTTCGATGATTCAAATACAGAATCTCAGGAAGGGCAGCGTTCTCATACGCACAACAGAACTCACAGTCGTGGAGTTCGTGGAGATTAAGTAAAGGTCGAGGCCTTTGAGGGAGTGAAATTCTTCCAAGTCTGGGAGAAAGTGCATAGGAATCTCAGGAGAGAACAACAGCCGTCGGATCGGTGGAGGAGAGAGATCTGGACCGTTGATTTCCACATCCAGGAGGAGCTCAGGAGGAGCCTACAGAAGGAGGAGACCGTCAGCCGTCGGATCTCACTCAGAAATCCCGTAAGTCGTTGGATTGGGAGGAGTTGCACATAGTTTAGCCTCTGGAGGAAGCGCACGAGGATAAAGGATCTGGGCCGTCAGATATGGAGCAGAAATACCGTCAGCCATCATATTGGATAGGAGATGCACGAGGCTTAGCAGTCGGA
Source organism: Picea glauca (assembly GCA_000966675.3). Classification (NCBI taxonomy): domain Eukaryota; kingdom Viridiplantae; phylum Streptophyta; class Pinopsida; order Pinales; family Pinaceae; genus Picea; species Picea glauca. Next base: position 210,684 of record JZKD02S1674387.1, on the reverse strand, counting down.
ATATTAGCCATCGGGAAATCGGGATTCTCGAGGGCAAGAGAATCGAGACATTCCAAGTCTCGAAACACCGGAGCGATCTGGACCGTCCATTAGTAGAGACACGTGGAGGAGATCGAGTGCCATTGGTACTGAGGTGCATCGGGAAATCAACATTCCCATGGACAAGAGATCGGGGAAATCCAGGTCAAAAACCCCGGCATAATCTGAGCCATCCATTCAGAGGAACATGTGTCCAAGATCCGAAGAGAGTCATCATAGCATTCATCAGGAATCGGAGTTCCTGAGGTTGAAGGAGTTAGGACATCACAAGTCTCGAAATCCCGGAGGAATCGAGACCGTCCATCTGGAAGGGACGCGTGGAGGAGATCAACGTCATCGGGAAAGGGCCGACAAGGAAGTCGTCCATCGGGATATCGGGAATCCCGTAGACGTGGTGTCTATGCCTTTTGAAATCGTGAATCGCGATACCCCGATGAGTGGGGGCCAGTTGTCATCACATCAGGGCTAAGGAAAGAGCCATAGTGGAAGCCAGCTGTTAGTGAAACGAAGCGTCAGGATTTGGAGAGTCGGGAATCTCGTAGGCATATGCATTTAGGCATTTGAAACCCCGTAACCCCGACGGGGATAAGGTTGTGGTCATGGAATAATGGTCACGTGGACCCAGGGCTGAGACAGGAGGGCTAGCTGAAGTTAGTGCGCGTCGGGAATCAAAGGATCGCGGATCCAAAGGACGTTTGCAACTTGGCATCGAAAAGAATGAAACCCTGATGAAGAGTATGACTGCGGTCATATACGGGGAGGTCACATGGACCAAAAGCTAAGGTAGAAGGGGTGCGTATCGGTGAAAGGGAGCTCATTAGTGATCAGGGATCGAAGAGTACAGTGACTCTCGACAGCGGGAAGCACGAAACCCCGAACCCCGATATTGAGTTGGGGAAAAGTCACGGTAAAGTGTAGAAGACTGTGAAGGAAGTTAAAGGACTTGTGGATCGGGTTTTAGCAGAGGATTCCAGCAGGGGATCTAAAGAGCTAATTTGGCTCACATGAGGAATTGAATGATCCTGTGAGCAGGAGAGCGCGACGAGGTGGTGGTCATAGGCTCTACCCTGCGTCAAGTGGTATCAGAGCTGATTTCTTGTCTGTATATTTCAGGCAGGAAGAGGAAGGAAGAGGAAGAGAATACTCTGATACACGTCAAGTGGTATCAGAGCAGGAAATTCATCTGTATATTGCAGGTCAAAGAAGATAGATTTCTGAGGGCTCTATGATGATTATTTGCAGGTAGGCAGCAGTCGAGAAGATAGTCAGGGAGACTGTAGGATGATGAAGCTGGTAGAAGTCTTAGTGCAGAGTGACAGTAGTAGATCTGTCAGGGAGGTAGATAGACACAACAAGATGGCTACTGAAGGCCGTAGAAAGAAAAGCAAGGCATAAAATCTTGCAGAAATGGATAAAGAAAGGGATAAAGATCTCTATGAATTAAAGGCAGACATAGAGAAGCTTGAACTGCGGATGCGGCAGGATAGGAGGTTGAGACAGATGCATGAATTTCCCATGAAGAAGGCAAAAGCAAAATGGCCAGTCAAGGAGTTGATGGTCAGAGGGCAGCGCAGGCTGTTGAAAAAGTGGTTGAGGTATGCTGAAAACCTCCAAGCCACAGAGGAAAAGATAATTTATGTTTGTGAGCCAGAGACTGGGAGAGGTCTCGATGATGAAGAGGATGAATTGGGATCGGCTTAGGATCTCAAGCACTGCCAGGAGGGCAGAGTAGAAATTCCAGATTTCCAGGAGGGCAACGGGTTGAGATCGCTATGGGGTCTCACGGACTGTCAGGAGGACAGCCAGGGAATTTCACATTGCCAGCTGGGCAATGAAATGAGGTCGCTACGGGATCGCGAAGAATGCCACGAGGGCAACGGAAGCATCTTAAACTACCAGGTGGGCAGAGATGAGAATGCGAGACTAGCTGAAAGTCTCATGGACTCAGAGGTGAGTTCAATTCAGTAAGGAGTGTTGATGAAGATGGGATGAGTTGATATCATAGTCTACCAGGAGGGTAGCAGAAGCATCCCATATTGCCAGGTGGGCAGGGATGAGCATATGAGACTATATGTGGGTCTCATAAACTTAGAAGTGAGTTGGAATCAGTCGGGGGAGCTGACAGATCAAGTGAGTTCAAAGATAGATTTGGATTAGCATGTGCAGTTGACAGAGGAGGAAGATATGAGAAATCTTTTGATGATTGGGGGAATTGGAGTATTCCCACCATGTGCCCAGGAGGAGGCAGAAATTTGTGTTGCAAGTGTAGCAACAACAGAAGAACAGTCACAGTTGACGATGATTGTCAGGAGGGAAGAGGAATTGGAGCAGGTATTTGAGACTGCCCAAGCAGAAGAAGAAGAAGAAGAGGAAGAGGAAGATGAGCATTTTGAGGAATGGCTCGATATTTTCAGCGAGGGGACTGAAAGGACTGCAACAGGGGAGTTTGCAGAAGAAAAGGAAAAAGAGGCAGACAACATTTGTTTTGATGATCTGTGGGAACAGATAGAAGCCCTGGAGGAAAGGGTGAAAGTGCAGGGCATGCACATCCAACAAGTGAAGTTGGAAACAGATGAAGGAGGCATGGAAGATCGTGGTGATCTTCTCATGTGCCAAAAATTTTTGCAGCTGAGGAGACTGCAAAAGCAGGACCAACCACTGGAGCAGCTGGATGCAGTGATCGAGGAGATCAGAAGGCTGATGTTGAGGTCAGCAGAAACTGCTAGCGAGGAGAGGCTGAGCAGAAAGGAAGCAACAACAGTAGCGCAAAAGCAACATCAACAATAGGAAGATGAAGAGATGGAAAGCTCCAAAGACTTATTTGGGATCCAAGAGGATTTCCAACAGCTTAGAGGGGAAGCGCATGAGAAAGAGCTCATTATTTTGTAGCTGAGGAGTTTGATGCAGGAGCATCTCTCCACGTTAGCCAGCTAGCCAGCCAGCCACGTCGATCACGTGCATTCAAAGCTGAAGGGAGGCGCAGTCCTCATTTAAAATCTGAATAGAATGTAATTAATGTTTTAGGCTGTTGATCCAAGAAGTCGTGCCTTTGCGTAGGCTGTAGATAAGATAGGCATTTAATGTTTGTATGGCTGAGATCTAGGTCCGATTCTAGACTAGACAACCCATTCAATGTAATTGAATAGGGTAGGTAGGTTGGAGGGAAGAGCTCGAAGAGCCCCCTTAGGTAAAAGATATTTTGATATCTCATTTTGAGTAAGAATGGTTGTAGGAGAAGAGCCAGGGAGAGCTCAGGAACACCATTGTAAAATACAGGCATTTGCCATTTAATATAATCAAAAGCAATTTTTCCTGCGTATGTTCTGTATTGTATGGATGTCTGTGAGTGTTCTTCATATTGTGAATGTATGTTGTAGTTGTGCATTTGCAGGGTTGTTTGATTTTAGGTGAAGGTCTTTGAGGTTTCATGCCAGGAAGGCGTGACAGAGCGCTGCGGGCTCTGAATACCGGTGCACAGAGGATGCACTTCTGAACTCTACGGAGTCAGACAAAGGCGTGTTGCAGCACAGGAGCTGAAGTCAATAACTCAGGAGGAAGACCTCAAGGTTGTTGAATACCTAGGAGGCAAGATTGTGTATGAGAGACACACTTGCAGATAGAATTTTGTTGAGGATTCTCTAGAGCTTTGCCAAGTGGGCATTGAGCGTATGCGTTACGGTGCATTGAAGAAGGAACTCTGCTGAGAGTTCAAAGGAAGCAGAATCACTGAAGATTCTGAGAGCTCTGCCAGGTGGGCATTGAGCAGGTGCATAGGTGCACATGAGAGGAAGACAGAACTATTGAATGTTCTGTGGAAGACACTTTGCCAAGAGGGCATAGAGATATTGTGCAGATAGCATAGGAGAAGGGAACTCTTTAAGTTCTGGAAGAAAGGAAGAGTCCACTGAAGGATCTTCACTGGGTTTCTGAACACCCAGAAAGACTCAACAAAGAGGTTGCTTGAGCCGAGAGATTTCCAGGAAGGCGTTTTATTCTCCATCTGTGGGAGAAGAGGGAAAAAATCCCTTAGGGGCTGAGTGTTTGCAAAAGCTCAGAATGGATAGCACCAGCGAGTGCATATGAAGACTCTGCAAGGAGTGCAGGAGTTGGGAGAATCCTTTGAGGATTCAAAGACAGAAGCTCAGGAAGGGCAGCGTTCTCATACGCACAACAGAACTCACAGTCATGGAGTTCGCAGAGACGAAGTAAAGGTCGAGGTCTTTGAGGACGTGAAATTCTTCCAAGTCTGGGAGAAAGTGCGTAGGAAGCTCAGGAGAGCACAACAGCCATCAGATTGACGGAGGAGAGAGATATGGACCATTGATTTCCACGTCCAGGAGGAGCTCAAGAGGATCCTACAGAAGGAGGAGACCGTCAACCGTCGGATCTCACTCAAAAATCCCGTAAGTCATTGGATCGGGAGGAGTTGAACGTAGTTTAGCCTCTAGAGCAAGCGCACGAGGATAAAGGATCTGGGCCGTCATATCTGGAGCAGAAATCCCGTCATTCGTCAGATCGGATAGGAGCTGCACGAGGCTTAGCAGTCGAAATATTAGCCATCGAGAAATCAAGATTCTCGAGGGCAAGAGAATCGAGGCATTCCAAGTCTCGAAAAACTAGAGCGATATGGATCGTCCGTTAGCAGAGACACGTGGCGGAGATCGAGTGCCATCGGTACTGAGGCGCATAAGAAAATCAACATTCCCATGGACAAGAGATCGGGGAAATCCAGGTCGAAAACCCTGGCATAATCTGAGCCATTCGTTCAGAGGAACAGGTGTCAGAGATTCGAAGAGAGTCGGCATAGCAGTCATTGGGAAATCGGAGTTCCTGAGGTTGAAGGAGTTAGGACATCACAAGTATCAAAATACCGGAGGAATCGAGACCGTCCATCTGGAAGGGACGCGTGGAGGAGATCGCCGTCATCGGGAAAGGGATGACAAGGAAGTCGTCCATCGGTGTTTGGTCCATCGGGATATCGGGAATCCCGTGGATGTGGTGTCTATGCCTTTTGAAATCGCGAATCGTGATACCCCAATGAGTGGGGGCCAGTTGTTATCACATCAGAGCTAAGGAAAGAGCCATAGTGGAAGCTAGCTGTCAGTGCAACGGAGCGTCGGGATTTGGAGAGTCGGGAATCTCGTAGGCATATGCATTTAGCCACTTGAAGCCCTGTAACCCCGACAGGGATAAGGTTGTGGTCACGGAATAATGGTCACGTGGACCCGGGGCTGAGCCAGGAGGGCTAGCTGAAGTTAGAGCGCATCGGGAATCGGAGGATCACGGATCCAAAGGACGTTTGCAACTTGGCATCGAAAATCCTGAAACCCCGATGAAGAGTATGACTGCGGTCATATACGGGGAGCTCACATGGACCAAAAGCTAAGGTAGAAGGGGTGCATATCGGTGAAAGGGAGCTCATCGGTGATTGGGGATTGAAGAGTACAGTGGCTCTCGACAGCGGGAAGCACGAAACCCCGAACCCTGATATTGAGTCGAGGAAGTCACGGTAAAGTGCAGAAGGTCGTGAAGGAAGTTAAAGGACCTATGGATCAGGTTTTAGCAGAGGATTCCAGCAGGGGATCTAAAGAGCTAATTCGGCTTGCATGAGGAATTGAACGATCCTGTGAGCAGGAGAGCGCGACGAGGTGGTGGTCGTAGGCTCTGCCCTACATCACCAAGAGAACATCACAAACATTTAGTGGAGAAACATCACATAATACTTCATCCTTGAAAGGTTGGATGTCGTATGTCAATCGACACTGCTGGTTGACCCGAAGATCTCATCCTTGGCGAAGCCACCTGATGTTGTATGGTTGTGGGTGTGGTGTCATCTACAATCCCAACTGTTTGATGACCTATGATGAGATGAGGTTCTTCTGGCTTATGATATCAACAATAAAATGCAGTGGGGTCCCCTTCACCCACATCTGTGAATGAAAAAGGTGCTTTCCCTCTTATGGATCTGTTGGTTCTTCTGGTTGAATTGTTGCGGTCGCAACAATAGCAGTGGGGTTTGCATTGATGATCTGTCTTTTACCAGTATTTTCATAATCAGATTCTGAATCAGGTTTCAGCTCCTTGTCTTTGATATTGGCCACCAATGACTGTTTTGAGCGACATTCCTTGGTGTTGTGCCATGGGATTTTGTGGAAATCACACCATTTTCTGGTGTCCTTCTTTGTCTTCCCCTGACCCTTCTTTTCCTGTGGCTTGGACTAGTTTTCGGGAGACTATTTGTTAGGGATGTCTTTGTCATACTTTGGTTGTTGCAGATTTGCAAGCCCGAACTCTCATTTTTTCTGGTGCTTAAATTTCTACTCGATTTTAACAACATATCGATAAGCAACACCAAGTGATGAGATCTTTAGAAAATCCATTTCAGTTTGGATGTATCTGTGTAGAGCCCCACGATATTTCAGAACCAAATGTCGTTCGGAATCTTTGATATCCAGCTTGGTGTGCAAGGCATTGGTGAACTCTGAAACTGCTTGGCCCCTCTCTTGCCGCAGTGTGGTTCATCTCATGCACTTGTCCTCATAGTTTCCAATAGCGTAATATTGTTCCTTTACTGCATCCATAAAAAAATACCAAGTGGGCTCGACCCCATATATTCCAAAATCCTCTATGGAACTTTTCTCCCAGTAAGTTTCCCACCATTGTTTGACATGGGGGAGATCTTTAAGGACTGCGAAGGTGATCTTTTCCCTGTCGAAAAAATGGTGAACAGAGAAATAACCGTCTAGCAGATTTAACCATTTGTCTAGGGATTCCGCATCTATCTGACCTTCAAATATGGGAATATCAAATTAAACTATACATTGAAAGAAGAGGTGCTTTCAAAGTGGTTGTTTGATGAAGATGTGCTTGTTGCTATCAGTAGGCATTGAAGGATGTGGGAAAAATTCTCCATCATTTCATCCCTCTGTCACGTGAGAGCTTGCTCAAGCAACAGATTTATAGGATCGTATGCTCCGTCGTTTTTCTTTTCTTTCACCATGGAGGGTTTCTTGGGCGTGCGAGAACGATTGTCTTCAAAAAATACAATATCGATACCCAACTTGCTATACTCGGACCTCGTAGGGGACATGCACTGAAAAAACGATCAAGAGTAGCTTGCTCTGATACCACTGATCCATATTATTTTCGGCACAAAATGAAAGAGGAGATATAATAAATAAATGCCTAGAGATATCGCACATATTCAATAATGTAACGTAAATGTATCATAGATGCAATCATAAACACAGATATACAGTAATACACGATTTCTATTAACGAAAGAAATGTACAGAGACTGTAAAAATACAGAGTGAAAGACTCACTAGAATGGTGGCATCTTATCTCTGAGAAGAGATGTGATGGCTACTCGCATTCGCAAGAAGATGATTACAATGAGGCTCCGAAGGCATTTTTACAATAAAAAGGAATGCCAAAAATCCTAGACGTCCAAAAACCTAACCCTAGGAGAAGAAGCGCCAAAAGTCATGTGGGCCCCGTTTGGGTAAGTTATTACATCAACTTTTCAGGGTCGTAATGTTTGCATACGATATCCGTTTTAGGCACATGATAGCCATTCGAAAGGTGTCGTCGAGGAGATCAATTTTGGAGGAAATATAGAAGGAACTTCCATATTTCTCCCCATTTTCCCAAAAATGTCGCTTAGGGCCTCAAAATGGCCCCGGAAGTTAAAAACTGCTAAAAATAGTAAATTACCAAAATTGCCAGAAAACTGTTTTGAGTGAGTTGGAAAAGGTGGGATGGCCACCTATATCCACCTGGATCACTCATACTGTCATCCTTGTCAGTGTTTCTCTCACTATCTTCTTGTTCAACAAGCATTCCTTGGAACACTTCATCATCGATAACCAGGTATTTAAAATTTTCTTCATTAGTCAAGAAGGATTTAATATGATCATCTCCCTCAAAAAATCTCCAATTAGTGATGCTCGAGGACTGATGGCTTGTACAATAGTTTGATGATGAACCTAGAGGCCTCATAATCCTCAAGAGGAGACAAACTTGAGGATGTTGTAGCAAGAGAATCAAAAAGTACATTCTTGGATTGAGGAATGACAATCATGTTAAATTCTTGAAAAATCTTTATTAGTCTATGTACCTCTTGTTGGTAATTTCTTAAATGATGTGAATTGCAATGTATGGTATTTTTTACCTCTCTGACAATGATCTCCGAGTCTTCAAAGAAAACTAGTTCTTTGATATTTAGGTCAATGGATTTTTTGAGTCCTTGGACCAAAGCCTCATATTCAATGTTATTATTAGTAGACTCAAACTCTAGCTTACATGATAAAAAGATGCATATAATAACTCGGTCAATAAAAATACATTTGGCACCATCTCCTTCTCGTGACCTAGATCCATAAAAAAGGAGAGTCCAAATATCAGAGGAAACATTAGGATGCACCCTTTTGTTGGTGTCCATGCTTGGAGTTTCGGTTTTGTTTTCTAATATATTAACTAGGAAGCATTGGACAGGTTTTTGTACTATTCATTTATTGTTTCATTTTCCTATAGCAAAAAATCTGAATTTCATGAAAACAAGATCTCAGATATGCAAGGTGGGAAATTCCCAAAATATGAATCACATGAGTAGTTTCCTAACACAGGAAAATTAGTTGAAGAAGGTTCATTTGGGGCTTCTAAATCAGTGACAATGTGTTTTAGGTATTTTTCTCTATCAATTGTAATCATGTTTGGTTTCCCCTTCCATGGTAACCATAGGTGAGACTAGTCAGTACTGAGATACCCATGTAATTTTTGTGACCAGTCTCAGCTTAATACCATACCATAATCTTCTAGGATATACACAACTATGATATTGATCACTTGGTGAATATTTGGGTTAGAAGCTATCCAAATCATGACATCCTTCATTTCACCAATGAACTTGACCGAAGTTCTGCCCAATTGTATAATCTGTATGTCACTTTTGGTAGGTGTTGCATTCATTTTCTTACACACAGAATAAGGCATGACATTCGATGATGCCCCAGAGTCCACTAAACAATTGTGTATATTTCTGTTGAAAATTTTGAGCGTCAGTAAGAAAGGAGGAATAAAGAGTTTATATTTTATATCTGTAGATGTTGCATTTATGTTTGATTTTATGATTTCCCTTGAAGTTATTCTATTTTTTTTTTATGGGGGTTTACCGTGTGATTGTCTCCTTCCTTTAATTCTTGTAGTAATAGAATTTTTTGTTGCTTGCCATCCTGATTGAATTCAACATATTGGACATTTGTACCTTTCACTTCACCTTGTGGTGATGAAACCTCTTGGTCCTTCCCACCAAGTGGGCCCTGATCCGACTCACTAATGTTTGATGAAGTATCACCTTTGTTTTGGTGAGAGGATTCATTCCTACCTGAGTGGGAAGTATCATTATGTTCATTCCCATATTTCTCAGTTCCTACGTTTTTCTCCTTCGATGGTATTGCTAGAGTTTACTCTATAGTGATATTTTTGTTGACAATGGGGACATCATATTCTTCCCCTTTCTCTTTATCTCCAGTCAGTTCAATGACTTCAGAGGGATTCATAGTAGTGGATAGTTTTTTATGTTCCCTCCTGATCTTCTACTCTTATTCTTCCTTTTCCTTTTCCAATTGTTCTAATTCCTCTTTCTTATGTTCTCTCTATGCTTCTTCTCGTATTATCTTGATCTCATCATTCCTTTCCTATTATTGTTTTAACTTCAATTCCTCGTCTTGATTTTGAGCTCGTTATTCTTGATCTCTCTTCCTTTTTTCAATGAATTCAAGCTCCCTTTGTTACTTTTCTTCTTTCCTTCTCTATTCAACAAGTGTTTCATGTGTTACCTCTTCCTTATATTTCTTTCTTGGTTCCTCTTGGAGTATTCTCTCTTTGACTTTCTCCTTTGGGATTCTTTCTTGTTCTACCTACAGGGATTTATGTTCCTTCTCTGTTATGAGTTCTTCCTCTCCTCTCTATTTCCATTTACTAGTACCTTTGTTATAGGAGACTCCAAGATTCACCATTTTTATTTTCTCCTCTATAGCTATAGAGGAAAATATGGTTACATTTGGGTTGGCCCTTCTCTTCTCCACCTCTTTCCAATCTTGGGAATTCTCGGTGAACAATTCTTCTTCCCACTTTTCATGAGCATATGGCCAAGTCATGACCACTTGCTCTACATGATTTGGAACTAGTCCTTTGGGGTCATGTTTTCTATACCTCCCTATCATGAATATGTATTCTAAGTGTACCTATCCTTCTTGCTTGGAATGTTTGGTGTCTTTGACCACGTAATAAACTATATAGAAATTATAAGGGATAAACAACCTATTTTTATCCTTTAGAAGGGTGGCATTGAATCCTTTCATGATAGTATGATAACAAATTTCTCTGATAACCAATCTATCAAGTACATACATAGGTAATAGATGTGGCGGGCTAATGGCTCCATAAATCCTTAAGTAGGTGTGTTTCTCCTCAAAGTACCAGTTCCCGATGCAATTTAAGATATTTTTTTCTTGCTTGGATAGTCTAGGACACTCTTGTCCAAATACAAGAAAATAGATCTTAGGAATGAAAAAGTCACAAATTTGGGGACAAACCTTTTGTACCTATTTTCCACGAGCATGCTGAAATACACATGGACATGTGTTTCAAAAATCTTCCAACTCAATGACAACCCATGAAATTTTTTTTGTGTACACAACACATCTAAGATAAATGAAACCAAATGGAACATAGGAGGGTCTCCATGTTTTGGGGACTATGTTTGAGCAATTTTCAGACTGATTTGCTTAGATATGACACCTCCCCAATTGAATTTCCTACCCCACATTGCCACATAATAAGCCAAAGGTAACCAGGCTTCTGAGAACTTGGAGTAGTCCCTTTTACCATACAATGTACACAAGAGGATCATAACATATATGTATGACTCCCTCAACTCCCAGATGACATACCTACTAATAGATTGCTTGCTGAATTTTCTATCTTCCTTCCACTAATTTCTCAATATTTTATTGGTGTCATTCTGTTCATAAAAGGAAATCGCAAAATCCTTGGTAAGGGACTCGTCAGGGTCTGGAAGTGTGTAGCGGATAGCCATATCCTGAGGGAGGAATGAGCTTATACATTCTCCCTGGTCATTCACAATTTTACAATATTGGGATTTAGTGTGACTACTGAGCCATTCCATCAATTCTATACAAGGCATGACAGGTTCCCTAGACGTGACAAAATGTAGCATGGAGCTCTTTATTGTAGGAAAAAATGCATCATCTACTTCCATAAGCTATAAGTCTCTATGTAGATTCGATTCGGGGTAGTCACCATTGTTAAATTTTGAAAAAGGATCATTCCATGAAGGGATTTACATCTGTATGGAAGTTATGCTCCCTGCTCAAGGCACAGTGAAATACAAATACAAAGTTAAATACTATCAAATTTGAACAATTTTAAGTGACACAACTAAAAATGACTAACTTGAATAATTTAGTCCAGGGATTAAAAAAATATAACTAGATAACAACTACATGAATATGAATTAGTAGTATTTTTGTTGATGACCACTACTGCCATTTAATTGAAATGGCATTTACCTATATGAATTAGTAGTATTTTTGCAAATGACCACTACCACTAATTAGTTGAAATGATAATAACCTAATTAGTTATATGAAACATAAAATTAATGCTTATAGTGATAGTTATTTGTTTCCCTTCATTTCATTGGAGAAATTTACATAGATAGCTTCTAACCATGTCAAAAGGAAGCTATTTGTGTAAAAGGAAACCCTAAGAGTTTTAAGTGGATATATTGGAACTTAATTATGCAATCATGTTCAAGTTTCTAATATTTCATTTCCGGTTCCATTATTTAAGTCAAATTGGCATTTGATTTATTTCTTATTAAAGGGATTCGTCTTCAAGACCACATTTCATGTACTCATTAATAAGAATAAAGAGGGGGATTGAGTGGGGAAACAACCAACACATATTCCATTCGAAATATGTACTCATTTTATTTGTTTCCCTTCATTTCACTGGAGAAATTTACATAGATAGCTTCTAACCATCTCACAAGGAAGCTATTTGCGTAAAAGGAAACGCTAAGAGTTTTAAGTGGATATATTGGAACTTAATTATGCAATCATGTTCAAGTTTCTAATATTTCATTTCCGGTTCCATTATATAAGTCAAATGGGCATTTGATTTATTTCTTATTAAAGGGATTCGTCTTCAAGACCACATTTCATGTACTCATTAATAAGAATAAAGAGGGGGATTGAGTGGGGAAACAACCAACACGTATTCCAATCGAAAACCCCACCGTAGTAATTGACATCATCCCCACCTTCATCCGTCTCACTATCATAAGTAAAATTTATTTATGTTGTGATGCAACACCTAGAAAACATGCGATTAACCCCTACTATTTATACTTAACTAAATCATAGTTGCATTTGGACTTGCATTTGATAATGCGAAGAACTATTTTTACACAATTCTCCCATTAATGTTTGGGAAGCTTACAATTTTCATGTCGTTTGATCTTCATTTTACACTTTATTTTTTTTAATTATCCCTCTTCCATAAGATTGATTTCATTATAATCCAAAAAGATGCATTGAATTGTTGTCTTGAAACCCAATAAGCCATTTATTATTGTTATTACCATGTTTGTGGGTGGAACCATTTGTTAATGTTATTATCATGTTTGTGGTTGAATATAATATATATTTTTTGTTATAGTGTTATTGCCTCTTTTAATGTAGTGAACCTAATGTCAGACTTCCTTTTCATTGAGTTTCTCCATGGAGCCCTTTTTTCTCACCCCTCTTCCTTGGGATCAATATTATTATGTCTTAATAAGATTGGCAAGTAAAATTGAAAAGAAACATAAGCTACTTTTAATTTATGGATATTATGTGCTCAATGATCATTTCTATGTGTTTTGGCAGCATTTTCATTTCATAAATTGTGGGAAAAATTCCCCTAGAAGTTCTATGTGAACAATGCTAAATATTATTTAGATATGAATGGTTACTCAATGGTATGCGAAATAAAGTGAAAAACTTCATTTGATTTCATTGTGGGGAAAACTCGATATTAAATGTGAATGTTAGTTGACATGGAATTGGAACATCAAACCCTAAATGTTTAAGTCCACTCTAAGCCAACTTGATTTTCATTATGTAAGAGAACTTTTGAGGTTTTAGGGTTTGCAAACACATGAGGACTCATTTATTATCTCCATCATTGGTTTCCAATACTTAAAGAGTGTATCTAGTGCTCACTCAACCCTAACCCCATAGTTTGGTATTCATCTGCATCTAACTCCAATTTTGGCACCACAAACTGATTGTTAATCTTGCTTCCAAATAATCTGATTTCCCAGTATTGTTATTCCTTGAAGAAAATTCAATTGCCAGTATCAATGGATGGGAAGATTCTAAAGTTATAGTCTCCCCCTGTATTCAAAAATATGTAGATGAGATGATGCCATATATCTATGAAAATTGACTATCGAATTCCATGAAAGAGCTCAATTGTGAAGTATTTTCTCCAAAAGGGAGAGAAACTCTATTTTTTATTGGATTTTTGAAAGGAGTATTCATGGGTTCTGCACCATCTAGATATGGAAATTACACTTGATATTGATGTGCAATAGGTCCAGTGATGTCTACCCACCCATTCCCTATTTGCGCTCATTTACCCAGATAAAAAAGAGCGTGCTCTACTTCTAAAAACAACGTTGCATAAGCGGGATGAAAGGAGAGGAAACTCATTCACAGGTGATGTGATGAGGTGAGAGGCTCAAAATGATATTCTCAAAATGGCTTTGCAAAATGTTAGGGAGATTCATGGTTACATATGCAGTAGCGAGCTCGAGTGGGATGTTTATGTGGGGTGTGCCCTTATAGATATTTATTCTAAATGCAAAATCATAGAGCAAGCACACAAAGTGTTTGAATATTGTTTTATATAAAAGAGATGCAGTTCAAGAACCCACTTTTACCTGTTTACTCTACCAAAGATTATTGAATTTAGGAAAGATTGCACGTGTGGAGATTCATCAACACTTAAATTACCAAACACTGTTAAAGGTGCGAATGGTTGTGAGGTATAAGGGTTTCTAATTTATGACATTTGCATTCAAAATATGGTATCAAGGTTTGTTATTGCATGCATTTATGCATCAATATGGAGTAGGGGTGCACATCAGATCTATTCATAGCGCATTAGAATATTCCGAGAAGAGTAATACAGGCATGTCGTTCAAATTGTTTTTCATTTGGTTTTTTTTGTAGCATAATATGCCGAGAAGAGTAATACAGGCATGTCGTTCAAGAGGGATGCTACAAGCTCTTGAAGGCTATGATCATCATGAAGTTGGGAAAATCGATGTAGATTTCCTTGATATTATATGGGAGGCAACAAGGAAATGTCATGGACTCGTGCCTCTCTCACAAAGCAAAATTCAGTAATTGATTTGTTTGTTTTTATTAGTCCCTGCCTAATTGATATTATAGTTACTATTTCATTTGGATTGGAATGTTTGTTTGTTTCAATACCTATTTATGTGCTCAATTGTTGGGCACGTCATTCATCTATCTATTAAAGGTATTTATGTGCACAGTTGCACAACTAGACTTATCCAAGGTTGCCTTTTCTTTTAGTATCGACTATGCACCTATTCTCATATATTAATGAGAATTGAACTCTTTTGTGTAGCTCTACCAACATATTCATATTCAGTTTGATTCGTAACATGCAACTCGAAACGAATGATGAGACATATGAAATATATCAAAGTTTAATCCTAGTGATTTGGCACATGCTCCAAATAACCTTTTAAAATAAAATGGTAGTTCACATAAAAAGTAATTAGATCACTTTAGATTTTCATAAATAGTGCAACAATGACATAAGTGATAGGAATGTAATTTTGGCTTGTATTCTCCCTTTGCACCTCTGGTAACACCACCTACAAATCCCACAACATGGTTTGGAAAGATCTTCACCAGTGCACAATTGTAGTGTTCTTTAACATATATCAAGATTGTGAGGAATTATAATTTTATGGGATATTTATTGATATCACACTACATCTACTCGATTGAAATATTTATATAGTTTTCCAAATTTACAACAAAGATCTAGACGTATTCCAAGTAGGTTGTAAACTTTTACAATAATCATGGATCATTAATGAATGTATATTGATATTACATTTGGCTTACTCAAACGTGTACATTGGTTTGGCACTATTTTGATGGTGGTATAGTTTGTTTTGGAATTTTACTTACTATAATGTCTATGTAACATTTGGCTTACTCAAACGTGTACATTGGTTTGGAACTATTTTGATGGTAATATAGTTTGGTTTGGAATTTTACTTACTATAATGTCTATGTTGTGGAAAATCACTCTCTTGAAGATCTAGTGCAAATTAGTGATGGCAACGACTTTCCTACTATTCGAAATCAAAATGCTATAGATTTTGTTATTTTATATGTTGGGATCTTGTTATTTGACATGAGCATAATAATTTGCGTTAAAAAAATGAGGTTTTCTTGACTGTGCATAGTAGTTAATGGTGAGTGAGAGTATTTAGCGAGTATTTAGCTACCCTAAAGAGAGGCACAAACAAGGTGTATTATCTTATTATTAGTCCCTGCCCTTCGGGTTGAGGGACTTATAGTAATCGATTTTCACTATTCCTATTAACTTGGCACATAAACCGATGCATTATAATCATTTTAAACAAAGTTTTCGGTAAATCTCGGCAAATCATACAATTTAAGTGGTTTATTAACCTAAGTTTCAGGTTTGACCTCTTATTTGGCCTCTTTCCGAGGGAGAGGGATAAAATATGATAGAATAGCTTAGTTTATTAGTATGTTTGTGTACTCATTTTTTCGAAATGAGGTAATGTTAGAAATTAATCTACCATTACTTCTTAACATTTATTGCTACAATTGATAGCCCATATTGTCAGCCATGTGTTGCACGGCCCTGATGTCGGCCATGCGGCCATGTGTTGCACCGCCTTGATTTTGGCCATGCGTTGTAAGACCGTCCTCTGTTGTAAGACCGCCCTGCTACGCCAAGTCGTCTTTTGAGTCCTTTCTTTGCATCTGAATTACTGGAGGTGTTAGTTAGGATTAGGCTTTTCTGGAAGAGCTTTGCTGCTAGCTTTTCGACTGGATAAATCTAAAACTATTCTGAACCATTGCTCAGGTAATCAACCATACCATTTTTTTTCTATATGTATTCTAAACCATTGAAGCATTCCTCAGGTAATCAACCTTACCAATTTTTTTCTTTATGTAATTAAGGCTGTAAATTTCTTGCAGTGACAAAAAAATTACACCCTACTTACCTTACCTAGTTTTTTGCTTCTTCCCTTCTTGCAAGAAGAAGGTATCAAATTGCCAACTCACATGGTTCTCCCTATATGGCTGCGAATGGATACATGGCGATGCTTTACTTACGATCACATGTGTGTGATGCTCCATTTACAACCACCAGTATTGCCCCATGATTCTTTGCCACTATTGTTCGATGCTGGTAGGAGACTGTAGCTTAAACCTTGTGGCAAGGTCAAGTTTTCATTTCAAAGGTCTTAATTTATTGGTGGGGCTCCCGTAGCTTTATTTTTTTCTCTTTTACAACTAAATCGCTCGAAGGATCCTTCTCCTATGAACCAGAGTGTACTCGACTGAAACTTCGGTCGGCATGAATTAGAAAGATAGCACTCTGGTTGGTCTGCAACCAGTTCTATTCGGAAGAAATTTGTAAGATTCCCCTAATTTGGACTTTGCTTCCCATGTATGGAATTACTGCCTGATTCTTTCGGGTGCTTAACAAACCTTTGACACCTCGATCTCTCTCACTCCTAGAGTTTGTGTATGCTTTCAAATTCCTTCGGGAATCTAGTTCGACTTAAACATATGAATTTGAGAAGTTGTTATAATTTGACCATCAAGAAGGAAACACTTACAAGTATCTACATGCTTGGATATCTAGATCTTTCGAACTCCCAGAAAATCAATGTATTTCCTCCCCAAGTCGTACGACAACGATCCATGGAAGACATTTGATTGTTGTTTACGCACTTGGAAGAATTGCCAACGGATATTGGGAACTTGAGAAAATTGCCTGAGCAAATTGGATCTTCTATTTTTGGGAAGCCTCTTGTTGGAAGCACTACTATGTTCACTCAGTTTCCTAAGCAGCTTGAAGGAATTGTACCTGGAAGGTTGCGACATAATGGAATGCTTGCTTGTTTCTTGTTTGCGCCATTACAGTATGTAAATATGATTTTTCCAACTCAATTGATCCATTACTAATACCAGTATTCTTGAATCTGGATATTTATATGTGATTCTGCATGTATCAAGTATGCCAAAAATAGTGGATTGTTGCTTTTCTTCATGATTATAAGTTAGGCCTTTCTTTTAATTTGGTTTTGTCATATCTGTGGTTCACTACATTACACAAAAGAACTAGATCTTCACACGTTCAATTGTGCTCATTGACACGCACGTCCACTCTACAGATCTTCTTTCCCACTGCCTCACACATGAGAATCATCTGAAGTCTTCTCGTCAACCCTACTGCTCAGAGGAGGTTAATACATCGTCTTCATTTCTGTTCACATGACGATGCACCTAACACTTTGGGATTTCACACATTCACCTTGCGCTCAGCCACAGGAACGTCTAACTCAACAGATCGACTTTCCCACTGGATAATCATCTGGAGTTCTTCTCAACTCTCTGAATGGAGGAGGTCATCTCTATTTTCCTAGCTCTATCTCAGGTAGGATCCACGTACCCTTCTTAGGGGATTTCTCTCAGGTTTGTAATCTTTGAGAAAGACTCACATAACTGCAATGATCCACATCTCACAGGTTTGTAAGCTGGAGAATGTCTCACATAGCTACATTCATCAACACTCCCTCTCATCTAGGGAGGCATTCTTCATCATGACAAGTCTCACACAATGTTCTATGAATTTTGTTTTTTTGGATGGAGTCATCAATACTCCCTCTCAATTAGGAAGGCATTTTTCACCAAGTTAATCTAGTGCAGATGTCTGTAATCTGGTCATGTGTAGGAAGGTATGGCATGTGTACGATTTTACTCTGCCTCATATATCTGATATAAGGATATTTCATCTCATTGTGTTTTGATCCATTAGGAAACACTGGGTTCTCAAGGAGCTTTACACATGGCTCTTGGTTATCATCATAGGATCCATGTCATGGTCAAGTAAATCTGTCAGAAGCTTGTGAAGCCACATTGCTCCATACACTCACTGCTATATATACTCTGCCTCTGTGGTACTGAAGGCCACCGAGTTTTGTTTCCTGCTACATTAGGAAACCATGGAAAACTTTACGGTAAGACAACAACCAGATGTTCTCTTCCGATCCACTATACTCTCCGCTCAATCTGTATCGGCATATCCTGCAAACTCAAGTTCACACTGGAGGCATATCTCAAGCCATATCCAACTATGCCTCGTATATATCTCAATACATGCTTTACTTCTATCCAGTGAGTTTGACTTGAATGACTCATGGATTGACTAAGCACATTCACTGAATAACATGAATCGGTCATGGTGTTAACCAGATACATCAATGATCCAGTCAGTTGTGGATCAATCTTGTCTGAATCATCATCATTCCTTTTCTTCAAATCCATCACGGTGGTTTTGCATTATGTCATACTGAACTTCTTGATATTCCCACTGTAGGTTTTCTTTGACTTAGGAAAATCTCATCAGTTCTCTGTCATACTTCTTGTCCCAAGAAGTGGTGCATCATACTCATATCCTTCATCTCGAAATCATAAGTCAAATCTTACTTGTATCCAACAACAAGGCTTTCTGAATAAGTCTTTAAAATCAGGCTCTCGTCATCAACACTGTAATAATATAGGTTTGGATCAACAATGCTCTTGCTAAAACCCAAAATCATCAAGAATCCATCCATCTGATATAGTTTCCAACTCATGGATGGTAGTATGGATGGAATTTTATTGGATCATGTGTATTATCATAGAAAAATCCATCTAATTGTGAGAAACCTCTGGCTATATATCATTTTTTGTATTTCTCGACACTTCTATTAGATGCATGCTTGATCTTATAGATCCACTTGGAAGTCATCACAAAATTCTCTTTTGGTATTTGAACAATATCTTATACATCATTCTTTTAAGACATACTGGTATTCTTCTGTTGTGGCATCCTGCCATACATGTTCTCCTGTTGCTTTTCTAAGACAAGAAGTCTCAACATCAATGAAATGGATCATGAATGAAGGAGAGCTTGGGAATCTCTTTTTCTTTCTCGGGATGTGCCTTGGGAGGCTTGTATGTTTCTCTGCCTCTTTGCATAGTGAGTCTAGGTAGTCCTTTTACGCCCTACTGCAATATCTTTGAATATATCAACTGGAGCAACTAGATCAATTTGGATAAGGTATGTCTCCCTCTGAACTGTTGAAGGGGGATAAGGTATTTGTCTTACTATCAATCTCCATTTGAGATTCTCTAGATATTTGAAAGGTTATCTCTTCTTCAAGGACAATGTTTCTGCTTGTTCTTGTATAATGAACAAATTAAATATGGTTTGGAATCTCGTACCCGGGATAATGGTCCAAGTCTTTGAGAGCTCCTGTACTAGGAATAATATCCTTCATTTATTTGAAAAATAAATCAACTATAAAATTAGGGATCAATTGATTTACCTAGTTTGTAGTCATGTCCTTTTAGAGGAAGTATTTCTCCTCTCTCTTCTCTTCACTCTTTTGAGGTGGATATGGATAAATGTCAACGGTGGAAGCATATTGTCTTCCCTTCTTCCTGGTTGGACAATTTCTTTCAATTTGTCCATACTTGTCACATCTGAAGCACTGGATTTATGAAACATCTCTTCTTTGATAACCTGGATTGGATGAAGACTTTTCACCTTGAAATGTTTGCCTAAAATTTCTTTTGAAGTTTCCTACCTTCTTTGTATGAAGTGAAAGAGCATGATTTTCTTCTGAAGAATCTTCCACTCCTCTATTTCTAAGTCTAAGTTATTCTTGAGTGCAATATGTCCATAATCGATCAAAGTTTGGTAGATCTCCTCTTCCACTGACACTCTGAATGAAAGGCTCCCATGATTTTGAAATATTCTGGAGAGTGGTTAATACAAGTTCTCTATCAGACATGATTTCCCTAATGGTCTCTAGCTGTTCTTTAATCTTTGATAACTTTATAAAGAAGAGTGCAACTGTATCACCCTTCGTCATCTTGGTACTTTGAATTTGTCTCTTTAAGGTAAGATCTATGAGAGTGTTGTCACTTTCAAACATTCCTTTTAAAGCTTCATACATATCATATGATGTCATCAAATTGGCAATACGAGGCAAGAGGTGATCTCTTACTGAGTAGATGATTATTTTTCTTGCTTTGGCATCTTCTTCCTTTCTTATCTTCTTCTCTATATCTGTAGTTGTGGCTGGTAGAATTTTAGTTGTCACATCCAAGAGATCATGTTCTTCAAGAGTGACTAGAATATTTGATTTCCAGGGTCTGAAGTTGCTTGCTCCATCAAGCCTATCTTCTACTAATGTTTTGTTCTTCATTTGATTAGTTTCTTCAAATTCTCGCCAAATGGATTTTGAAAACCTAATGATTAGGTTGAATTAGAAACCTTGGATTATATTGGAATTATTATTACCAACAATCAATTTGATAGTATCATAGAGATGCTTTCTGATTCAGGAAAACGTTTCTTCAGAAATCCAGAATTAATATTCTGTAGGAAATTTCGGTACCCTAGAAACCCTAGGGCCAAAAATCAAAATTTCTCAAAATTTCGTTTTGAGAGCTTCTGGAGATGCACTGGAAGAGGTCGTACTCTTCTATGCCAAAAGTAGCACTAGCGTCCAAGTATTAAGGGCTGAATCACCACTGAAAGGAAGGTCGTACAAATTTTTCTGGAAACCCTAGAAGGGTCGTATGATTATGCAAAAGGTGTGTTGAGACTTAGTGGATTCTTGTGCAATGGGTTCTTTCAAGACCTATGCTCTGACACCATGTTGATTTTTCAATAAAATAGGTTAAGTATGAAGTTCATTCCATTTTTAGAATTTAACCATAACCATAAATGTTGCAACAAGCTTTGACTTTATAAGATATTGTACCATAAACCATTTGTGATATTATTGTACAAGATCACACAACAATAAATTCAAAGCTTGCAAGGGCTCCCATACCAAGAAGTTTGAACATATAAATTTCTTACTTGTTTCCCATACTTCCTTGGGAACCATACTAATTGGTGCATGGTTAATAGATAGTGTAGCCACATGTCATATGGAAGGAGCATGAGAGTTGTTCGAGAGCTTCACAAAGTATGACTCAAATATGTATGTGTAACTTGGTATGGGGACCAAGCATGCAGTGCAGGGATATGGAACAATGCCATTCCCGATGGATTTAGGAGGTGTGTTGAGAGTGAAAAATGTGCTATGGGTGTTATAACTTAGGAGGAGTGTGCTCTCATTCTCAACGATTGAGAAGAAGGGATTTGAAGTATTATTCAAGGATGGACAGGAATTGATCAAGCCCAGAGGATATAACTCAGACATAACAATTGTTTTAGGAGTTAGAGATAGAAAATTGTATAGGATAAATGGATAACCTATGCAAGCTATGATAAGTAGCAGAGTGACAAAGAAAAAGGAGTAGGTAGCTTCAAAGGTTTAGCAACTCAAAGGGAGTCATCCTTTAGGTTCAGGTGGGAAGGAGCAACCTTCCAAGTCTGTCAAGGAGGAGTCATGGTTCAAGATGACTGTGTAGGATTCTTAAGAGAAGGAGGCTTCTAGGAACATGATCAGAGGGAAGTCTTTGATGGAAAGTCCAAGAGATATGGTAGGGATAGATTTCTCTTCAGAGGGAGAATCCAATCAGGTGGATTGGAGAGTAGACATGGTAGCTGATATGGTAACGAAGACAAAGCCACATTCAGGTGGAAAAAATACCTTCTTGCTAAGAAGGAGTGTTGATGCATGTAGCATTAGAAAGGTTTCCACATTGGCTTGTGTCTAGCATGCATAATTCATTCATAGCCTTCTAACTATGAGACTTTACTTTAATTAAAGTAATTTTCAAAGTAAAGTGCTTTTATTAGTGAGTTGAGTTTTATTTAAGGAAATGATTTAATCAACATTAGTGAATTAAATAATAGTCATTGATATCAAGTGAGGTGAGAAGTAATCTCAACCGTCAATCACTTTGGATATTATGGTTAAGTCATATCTCAATATTATAAAAGCAATGCTAGGGTAAAGGAGAAGATACTTTTACACAGAGATAGAAAAGAAGGAATTTTGCTAGTGTGAAGTCATTTGAGAGTGTAGAAGCGAAGAAGGACTTTTTCTTACACATTGTATGAGTGAATGAGATCTCATAGAGAGAGAGAGTGTGAAGAGTATTTAATCTAAGTGTTGATGCAGAGAGAGTTGGATTGTGAAGGAACATGATTAAAATAGATCTTGGATAAGTGGAAAAGGACTTCCATCTAGAGATCTAGGCAAAGGGAGAGAGAGAGAGAGAGTAGTTGAAGGATGGCCCGCCACAGAAAATTCAAGATTTCTAGTATGGGTCTCACATAAAGTGTGGGTTTTGGCATTACAATCATGCATATAGCACATAAAAGCACCGGTATCAAGGTAACAATTGCGTTGTTTCTGTATACGATCATACAACAAGTTTGGTAGTAGATCAACCATTCAAGTGCATATGTACTTTGTCTCTTTTCTAATTGGACATTTTCCTGGGTATGGGAGCCCTTGTAAGATTTAAAGTTATTTGAATGATAAGCTTAGTTGATGGGAATAATATCTTTGTGTATTGTGCATGGGATTTTTGGTTTCCTTATTTAGTCTTCCATTGTAATGTTTAGTTGATAACTAAGCTGTGCTTTGATCAATAAGTGATTTATTTGGAATTAACTACTAGGTGATGGGTTGAGAGAAAAATCAACATTGATATCTTCTTGTCACCATGATGAGGAATAATTTGCATGATATTATATATTAATATCTAAGGGTGTATCCTTAAAAATTAGATATTATTGATAACTTCAACAAGAAAATGAAATGAAATTATATTAATGTCCGTTGATGACAAAGTAGGCCAATGGGACTGGAAAGTACAATTTTCTCAAAAGGGTGAGAGGGGGAGTGCCAAATTCATCTCCCAAGAGTACAAAATAAAAACCTAGAGATAGAATAGAAAGAAAGGAAACCCTGCTCATTGTCGGTACCAACTATATTAATCCATTTTGTATATTGTTCTGATCATATCTGATATGAATGGTTTGTAGATCACATGCATTTTTTATGCTAATCGGTCTTGAACTCTATATATGATATGTCTATATAATAAAATTTCATGTTCATACCAAGATCATGTTTAAGGCCATTATGTAGAAATCATAAAGTGAATAGAGTTAATAGAACTAATGTAGATTCATATTCCTTATATGATAATACTCTTGTTTCTTGTTTGGATATATTCATGCTAATGAGAAATCACTTAACATTGGGCACATTTGATAATATTTTATTTTGTCCAACATGATTAGTTTTTAGATATGTAAATCCATTCATGTGCCTCTATTACATGTTTTATGTTCTATAGGAATTTGTATGCATTTTTTTGTGTTTTCTCTTTTAGTTATGGATCGATGCTCTACATATTGGGTATCCATCAACACTTCATCTGTGTGTGCAACGATGCATCAAATTTAGATGTTGGATTGGGTACTTTGAATATGAATGCTAGAACATAAGGCAAATTATCTCCTTGTGAAAGTAACGACACATCCAATAGGAGGAGGCATGGTGACCAAAATATTAGGGAAGAAGCTAGGGTTCTTGACACTAGTGTGAGCCAGGGTTTCTTTGCGATATATATTGTACCCTTATGTTCAAGCTCCATCATGAATGAAGAGTATTTTCTTGATGAAGCCATGTACAAGAGTCGCTCTAGGGACCTATTAGACATCCAACATGACATGAATGTGTTAAAAGGTATGATGGAAAATAATGGAGAAACCTCTTTGAATGTAGAGTAGGAAAGAACACTTGGCCTTATGAGTCAGGGGTTTGGAGTAAAAAAGAGTGGGTTCTTCCTGAAATAAATAATGATCATATTGTTAGGAATTTGAGGATAATTCTAATCTGTTGTGGGCTGGGAGGTATGTGAAAGAGATATTGGGCATGCATGGTCTATGGGTGAACCATTGTCGGATTAGTTACACGTGTTTTTTTAAGGATCTGGGGATGGTTGTGATTGTTAGTCGGGTCAATAGGATTATGAAGATGAATAATCCCACTATTGGTGTGGGTTGTGTTTTGACTGGTGATACTTCAACTGTGTTGTCAACATATTGTGTTGCTGCAGGGATACATGTTATTGTCTTTCTGCCTATAAATCACATATTTATTGCATAGTTAGTGCAACCAATTGCCAATGGTGCATTGGTGATTCGTCTCGATACTGATTTCAATGGGTGTGTGAGGTTGATCTGGGAGGTGATTGTAGAGTTTTTTTTATCTATTTGGAGAATTCACTCAATAGACTATGGTTGGAGGGCCAAAATACCGCAATGATAGAGATTCTATAGTAAAAATCATCTACGAATATATTTGGGTTTTCTAAGTGTAGCAAACCCTGATGCTCCAAGCTACCCACCCATAGTATCCATAAACTAATGCACTATGTTTCTCATGTGAAACTCATTCAATCCTCCTCGGGTAAGACTATAGGTAATATAACTGATAGGAGAGAGAGGGGAATGTATCCCTATAGAGAGTGGTGTCATGTCATTTCTCTATAGAGGGGAAGAGTGTAGGGTGAGAGTACGCTTGCCTTGGAGAGGGTAGGAGAGAGAGAAATCCCTCCCTGCTTCGTAACACCAGGAAGTGAAAGACCTCCCTTGTGCCATCACAACCCATCCAATAATCGAGGGTTTATAATGTCCTATAGTCCAATCACTGATCACTAGTACAAATTTTCTAATTTGTTACTAAAAAAAAACTAAAAATTAGATATCTTCGACCATTTTTGAGTCAGTGACTATTAGCAGCAAATTAGCAGTTTCTTTTCACCCAACTAAATTTTAGTTGTATCTCAATTAGTCATTAATTGACAATTAACGACTAAGCAAGATACGAATAAAAGTTATTTGGGTGAAAAGAGACTGCTAATTTGCTACTAATAGTCGCCAACTAAAAAATACTCGTATATATATCCGATTTTTAGTTGTTTTTTAGTAAACAAATACTTATTTTGTACTAGTTCCATGAACATGTCCTTAGACCACCACATAGGAGCATGACTACTTTGTATGGCCTTCACCATCATCAAATATTGAAAACAAGTGTCTTAGGATCATATTGAAGCTTCTCAATATCAAAATCCTTGAGAAAGTACTCAAACCAACATGAAGGAACTTTGTAGGGGGTCGTTAGCCTTTGAGTGGGATACATAAGTCATGAGTAGGTTTTGTGCACTAGAAATGTGTGTTGAGGCATAAACATGATTAGGGAGGAGCTAGTAATGACCTTCATCACTAATTGAACATTTTCAAGCTCAAGCAACATTAACAACACCTATAAACAATGGTATGAGCCTTCTCTAAGGATTCTTTCACATTTGAGTTTAATATGGGTGCCATTATGAGATATTGGGCATGATGGATGGGTCTTAGGTCTATGGTTGTAGTTGGGGAAGGAAAAAAAAATCCTATAGCCCTAAACCTTTTTTGTTAGGCTCAAGTACCATGGAAAACTCCATGAACCACCACATTAGACCTCTATTAGTTTTCAAGTGGCTCCAAGGGTGTTGTGGGTGTCATGATTAGGATAGTTGTGCTCCATGAATGGGTCTAAAGGTCTAACCACGTTCATGGGACAAAAACACTGAAATTGTAACCTAAAAAAATCTTCTTGGTCTTAATCCCCATAAAAACACCTAAAATCCATAAAACATTGCATCTCTTATGCATCTTTCGATTATAAGTGATCTATAAATTGTTGTGGATATTCCACTGGAACAATTTGTCACAACAAATCTGATAAATAAAACTAAAATCTATAGCATGAAGGTTAAATTCCTTTAGATTATACAATCTTTAACTCTGATTTTCTGCTTATTCATAAAATATATGAAGTGAAAAAATATAGAAAAGTAAAATAAAATCACACACCTGTTGG
>JZKD02S1674387.1:155941-183457 GCA_000966675.3 Picea glauca | reverse complement strand
CCAACAACAAAATACCAACTGTATCCCTCAACAAATATGATATATGCAGCAATACTGAACATCCAATACCATCTCAAGAGATAAACCCTAGCTCACAAAACATACCTCAAACAAGATGTGCCATATCTCTAAAAAATAGACCCCAACCATGTTGCTGACGCGATTTTTCTGTCGCACTTTTTCTGCCGCCATTTTTATGCCGCCATTTTTCTATCGCACCTTTTCTGTTGCGATTTTTCTGCTGCACTTTTTCTGTCGCGATTTTTCTACCGCACTTTTCTCTATCAATAATACCTGCCCAAATAACTTTTTCTGCCGCGATTTTTCTGCTGCATTTTTTCTGCCGTGATTTTTCTATCACACTTTTTCTGCCGCATTTTTCTTGCCACACTTTTTCTGCTGCAGTTTTCCTGCCACACTTTTCTCTATCAATAATACCTGCCCAAATAACCTTTCACAAAATAGATATTCAATGATATTCAATAGGTTAAAGTGTGATTAAATGAGAGAGCCTTGACTCTTATTTATACTTTCATGTAGCATCCCACTTTCCTTATTTTATGGAGTTCTCCATTAACTTTATTATTTAAATAATTTATTTTTCAAACATTTTGACTACTTTGACCTTTTGGGGCTTCTAGATGACTCATGAGGGTTCTCCAACTTCACATGTCCATAACTTTCTAACCGCGAGGAGTTATGTGACGTTCCACATACCACCGGAAATGGCATGACATGTATTATCCATCAAGAATAGTCCTACCTGCAAATATTTCAAAACTCATACCATTATCCATCAAACAAAATTGGGTCCATTACCCAAACCTTTGTGTTATCGGGCTTTCTTCAAGGGTTGACATCAATGAAAACCAACCCAATTAATCAACAACACCATCCAAAAAATAACACAATTTTTTTCTATGGGAAATCCTTACAGGAGAAAACCCAGATAGAAGGTGAGGTTTCTCTGCTCTCTTTTCTCTGGTATGGAAACAATGCGAGTACAAAGGAGAGGGAACTCTCTATGGAGTCACTTGAGACCTGTGGCATGTTAGAGTACTACAAAACATTAAAATCCTCTGTTATGATATCTAATTTTCCCACTCCCATTTGTTATGCTCTGTTGTGGAACAAAATAAAATAACATAGAATGAAACCCCTTCTCCTCCTAGCAGCCTGATATTTAACATAGCCTGATAGCCATATAGGGTTAGGGTTTTAACTTACTCAACCCTCAATTGTGACAATTTTTTGGACCTTCTACAATCTTCTTGAAATTCCTCACGTGGCTATCCCCCATATGCATGAGTAACGGGGGATGACGTGGCATCCTCTCATACCATGTTGGTCAACACGATAAGTCAATTTGTGGGAGGCATAAATTTTTCATACAAGCTTCGATTGATGCCCTATTTGCACCGTTGGAAATGTATCTATGTGTAGAATAACATCATTAGGTATAATGAATTACTAGGAAACTTTTGACCCAAAAAAATTATGTTTTATGCCTCAAAATGGCTCTAGAAGGTTTTAAACACAAATTTCCAAACTGGTACCTACCATTAAAATGACCCTGCAAATGATTCCTCTAATTGTTTCCACTCTGAAAGCATCAGAATAGATGAAAAATAATATAATGATCTAATCTAAATCATAACTCCCCACACAGGGAGGCGTTTGGTCCCCAAAATCTTTACTGAATGAGGTGAGGAAATGTTTCCTCTAACTTCTCCCTAGAGTAACACTTTGCTTTGCTTGGAAGTTGTCCTTTCAACCCAATATGCCAAAGGTCATTTTGCCCCTATCTTGTAGTTCTGGACCTCTTCTGCAAAACTATGTCCTCTTCCAACTCTTCTTGAGCATCTGGTGCTAAGTCCTCTATAGAAGGTAGAACCTGCTCCACCTCCTGACCCAATATGGAAGGCTCATAGAGTTTGAGATTCTCCACATTCACTATAGACTGAATGTGCATGTATGGGGGTAAAATGATTTTGTAGGCGTTATCGCACACCTGCTCCAATACCTAAAAATGACCATACCGTAGAGCCTTGATCTTCTTACCAGGACCTTGTATTCTTTCCTTATTCAACTGTAACCATACTTTGTCTCCCACTCTAAATTTTCTCCCTGGTCTGTGTCGGTCATTTCTATCCTTGTACTTTTCCTATGAATTCTTCAACATATCATGTAATTGAAAATGGATCTGCTTGATATTATTAACAATTTTTTCTACTTTAATGCATCTCACATGAGGTTCTCCCTCACTCCTCCTTTTTATCCATATACAACATCTAAGGGTGAAGGTGGAAAATATCCAAAGCAAGTTTCAAAAGGTGACTTCCTAGTAGAAGTGTGGATTTCTCTATTATAAGAGTGTTGTATATAGATCATATTTTTATCCCAGGTATTTGGATGCTTCTTATTGTAACCCCTCAAAAGATACATCAAAGTCCTATTGAATACTTTTTTTTTCCCATCTGTCTATGGATGAAATGTTGTATACCTCTTGAGGTTAGCGTTCATATTTTCCCACAATGTAGTATAGAATGCACTAAGAAATATGGTATCCCTATCTAAGATGATTCTCCTTGGTATCTCAAAGTGCACCCAAACCTGTTTAAGGAACATGTTTGTTGCTTCTTTTCCTTTGATGATATTTTTACAAGGCATGAGAGTACACATCTTGCTGAACCCATCAACTACCAAAAATACATAGTCATGTACCTTCCTGGTTGTTGGTAAACCTCCCACAAAATCCATGGAAACACTTTCCCAAGGTTGAGTGGGTATAGGTAAGGGATGGTATAGACCTTACTTCTTGTTACTAGGGTTGTTGGTACAACAAAGTATACATCCTCTAATATACTGTGCTACATCTTATTTCATTTTGGGACAATACACACAACTCTATAATTTGGAAACTATCTTCCCAACACAAAAATTTCCTACAACCTTGGAGGTGTGAGCCTATCTGATAAGCTGCAATCATTCACATTTAGGGACACAAAGATTTTTGATCTTGTAGAGTAAACCATTCTGGAAATTATAGTCAGCCTTGATGTCACCTTATTCTCTATGAATTTGGCCCTATAACTACTAAAACACCTCCTTGAAGTCCTCATCTCCTATGTATGCCTCTTTGTATGCATCATGGATAAAAGGATCCATGTGCATCAAAGTTCCCAAATCCACAACTTGTATGTGGGTGGCCTTGAAAGCATGTCTTCCAACTTGTTTGTGGTTCCCTTATTACACTTGATGACTAGATGACATTTCTATAAGAACCCCATCTATTTGTAGTGCATGTTTTGTTGTAACTTACTTTGAGCTTGCAAATACTAAAGTGACTGGTGATCTGTGTGGATGATGGTATCATTTCCCATCATATAATGCTTCATCTTTTTGACATATTGTACCAAGGCATAGAGCTCCATGTCATAGGTAAGCTATTTGAGGATTTCCCTATGAAATAATTCATAATGATAGAAATAAGGCCTTCCTCCCTGCATAAGGACTGCTCCCATGGCATACCAACTTGCATATGTCTCCACTTCGAAGGGATTCTGCATTTTTTGTAGTGCAAGCAATGGTTCTTGACCGATATTTATTTTTATCTCATCAAAGGCATCATGTTGATTCTTTCCCCACTGGAAACTCTAACATCATGTTATTATTACCTGGAGTGGTGCAACTACTGCTGAAAACAAAGCTATGAACTTACACAAGTACTATTTTTCCCTATCAAAGCTCCTAACTTCTGTGCAATTCGTAGGAACTGGCCATTTCGTGAAGACCTCCATATCGGGAGGATCTAACTTGAGCTCACATCCACCAATCACATGCCCTAGATACACCGAAGACTACTAAGAAAACTCACATTTCTTGAGATTGGCCAACAACTGGTGCTTCTTGAGGGTCTCTAACACTCGCGTCAGATGTGATATGTTCCTCTCCCAGGTAGCACTATAAACCAATATATCATCCGAATAGACAATGATAAATGAATCTAGATAAGGGCATAAAAAAGCATTCATTAATATCCTAAATGTAGCTGGTGTGTTGCATAAACCAAATGGCATAACCAACCACTCATATAAACCTTACCTTGTCTTGAAGGAATTATTCTAGGTATCTTCTTCTTTGACTCATACATGGTGATATCCTGATTTCAAATCCATCTTAGTTAAGTACTTGGCATGTTGTAGTTGGTCCAATAGATCATTGATCATGGGAAGAGGGTATTGATTCTTTAATGTAATCTTGTTCAATGCCATGTAATCGACACACATTATCCTAAGTCCCATCATTCTTAGGCACAATTATGATGGGTGACCCACAAAGTGAGGTACTTGGTCGAATCACATCCTACTCCAACAACTTCTACAACTACCTCTTTACTTCATTTTCTTCCAGAACATACTATATATACAACCTAATATTCGGTAAGGGGGAGTGTGACAATAATTGGATTTTGTGCCCCACTTCCCTCTTAGGTGGTATCCCTTTAGGCTCCCAGAACACTCCCCTTTATGCCTTTATAAACTCCTCCAGTTCATGTTTCTGCTCCTTAGTACACCCTTCCAAGGATTTATTTACTTTTAATGACTCTTTACCAAATTAACTTTCCCTTAGGAAAAGTAAAACATATTTATTACTGGAACTAATAAATTGTTTGTCTTGGTTAGCACTTACTAGTGAGATATTTGACTTGCCTTTATGCACGTTGATGATGTAGGGATTCCCATCCTTGATTAGTCAGTTCTGGTTGGCTCTCCGCATGAAGATTACATCCCTCATAAACATGTAGGGGATTCCAAAAATTACTCCACATCGTCAAGGGGTACTACATCCAATTATGCTTCATCAATAAAATCAACACTTATAGCGAATTTAATCTTACACGGTTTTTTTACCTTGATCTTTGCATCCTTGTTTATCCATCCCAATGGATATGGGATATGATGATCTTGAACCTCCAATACAATCTTACCGACCATATCCACTGCTATGAGATTATCCTATGAACCATAGTTAAACATAGCATCTATATTAGTCTTCTTGACTTGAATATTGGTTTGGAAGAGTTTGGTCATCTCTTTCTCTTCTTGGTGATGAAGGCTACTCAGATTGACCTCCTTCTGCATTGATGTGTAGACAATATTCTCATCCACATCTGAGCTACTTTCAAATTGATTGTTTGAATTTGCGGCTAGAAGATTCTTTTTATTTTCTTCTTTCTTGTGGTTCTTTGGGTTCAACTTTGGATGTAGTTTCCAACACTTTTCTTCAATGTGGCCATAAATATTGAAATGATATCAATGGTTTCTAGGATCCTTTCACTGAAGTGCGGTGGTTGAAATCTTCTTATCCTTTCCCCCTTTCCAATTTTTCTTCCCCTCCTTGGAAGTCATCTTCGTATCCTTTCCCCCTTTCCAATTCTTCTTCCCCTCCTTGGAAGCTTCTCGATGCTCTTTTTGTTTGGAACCACTTGGCTACCCTTTCTTGTGGCCTATGTTTTCCAAATATTGTGCCTATACACATGCCTCATCCACTGTCCTTGGATTGAAAATAATCATTTTCTTTTGTAGATGACTATGTAGACGTCCTAGTTACTTGAGGAGTACATATGTGTTCTTGGGAGAGATACCTAGCATGATGTCCATCTTTCTGAACTCAGTGACCATGTACTCTTGTACATTCTGCCTCGACCTTTTCTTGAATTAATGCCAACAGATCAATTGGTCCTCTACATATCCAATAGGATATATATGGGACTTAATGAGGGTTGTGAAATCCTCCCACTTAGTTACTAGTGGATCATCGTCCAACCTAAGTGTCTTCGTGTGATTTTCCCACCAGGTTAAAGCAAGGCCCTCTAACTTTAGTTTGAAAAATGATATATTTGTCTCCTTATATACATGGTGAACATTGAAATTAAATTCTGGTTGTTGCAAAAAATGATTCAATTTTAATGCATTGATGTCACTTTGGTATGGATTGATGTCCACTTTTGCTTCCATATTGAATAGGGAATGTGAAGGGTTTATGGCACTGGAACTTGGTTTATCTTTCTCAAGTTTTTTCCGCAACTCCTTTTTTGGGTCTTCATTATCTCTCAATTTCCCATTTGATTTGATCTCTTAGTTCGAGCCTCCAACTTCTCCAAACGGTTTGAGCTTGCTTGCTAAAGCTACCATGAGGAGGGACATATTTTTAGATATGTTAGCAACATTCTCTTCCATCCTAATAAATATCTCCTCTTCCATATCTTGAGGCTTGTCATGAACAAACTCGTCAACCATGACCAGGGTTCTATGACTTTCTTCTTAAACCAATTTATGGATTCCTGCAACTTTCCACAAATACCCCAATAAAACGTGATATGATACCAATATGATCTATAAACTGTCATGGATATTCCACTGGAATAGTTCGTCACAACGAATATGATAAAGAACACTGAAATATACACTTGAAGGTTAAATTCCTTTAGATTCCAGAATCTTTAGCTATTGATTTTCTTCTTGTGCATGAAATATCTAAAATGCGAAAAATAGAGAACATTAAAACAAAATCACACACCATTCAAAAAATAACAGAATTTTTCTCTGGGAAATCCTTATGAGAGAAAACCTAGCTAGAAGGTGAGGCCACTCTTCTTTCTTTTCTATGGTATGGAAATAATGAAAGTACAAAGGAGAGGGCACTCTCTATGGAGTCACCTGAGACCCATGGCCTATTAGGATGCTACATAACATTAAATCCCTTTGTTATGCTCTCTAATTTTCTCACTCGCATTGGTTTTTCTCTACTATGGAACAAAATACAATAACATAGAATGTAACCCCTTCTCCTCCTAGCACCATGGTATTTAACATAGCCCAATAGCCATCTAAGGTTAGGGTTTTGAATTCCCCAACCCTCAATTGTGATAAGGTTTTGGACCTTCTATAATATTCTTGAAATTCCTCACATGGATACCCCCCATATGCATGAGTAATAGGGGTTGACGTGACATCCTCTTGTAGCATTGTGGTCAACATGATAGATCAACCTGCGGGAGGCATAATTTTTGTATACAAGCTCCAATTGATGCGATTTTTTCACTGTTGGAAGGTCTCAATGTGTAGAATAGTGCCACAGGGTCCAAGCTACATCGGGGAAATTTTTAACCCAAAAATATCTTTTGACACCTCAAAATGGCTCTGAAAGGTTTCAAACCCCAATTTTCCATACTGGGACTTGCCATTAAAATGACCCTACAAGCCAACTCCAATTTTTTCCACTCTGAAAGCATCGATATATATAAAAAATAATATAATGATCCAATCGAGATCAATAAGTGGTTTACCAGAGGATATTGTGATATTTTTAGTAACACTTATGGGTCTTTGCATCTTGATATTGATCAAGCAAGTATAGGATGGGCATTTTACATTTGACAAATATTATGAGGCTTAACCATGGTGAAAGATGCATTGAAACACTGGGAATTTTCTATGGAATCTTTGGCTTCCAAGTGGGATATGGTTGCCATTAGTTGGTTTTCGGCATTAGTAATGGGTCTAGGGGCCTAGACCATGGTAAAAAAGGAAATCAAGGGACTTACATATGAAAATGTACCTTCTATGCCTTAAGCCTTCTGAAAACGTCCTCCAAACACATCACATGATATATCTATGGAGCCTTTGACCCCCAAGTGGAATTTTGGGTTCCATTAGTCCATGCATCATAAAGGAGACATGCCTAAGGGAGTTAACTATGCCTAGGAGAGGAAAATAGGTCATAATGCTAAGTATTTCCTTTTGAAACATAGGTTTGAATGCTAAAGGTGAGGTAAGTTCTACAAAGTTATGATTTTTTTTATAAAAAGGTGTGTGCATTATTAGCACATGCAGGTTGTTATCAATTCAAAAAAGAATGGTTGATTACTTTGGTTTTAGTTTCGGATTGACAAACTTAGTAGTTAAAGTTTGCATAAACAAAAACACATCCATTTTTCTAGTTTCCTATTCTCATCTCCTTTTTCAACCATGTTTTTAAATATGACTCACATATGTATTGCCAATGAAACTACACACACATACAAGTATTTCTCTGTGTGT
The DNA here is from genome assembly GCA_000966675.3 of Picea glauca. Taxonomy (NCBI): domain Eukaryota; kingdom Viridiplantae; phylum Streptophyta; class Pinopsida; order Pinales; family Pinaceae; genus Picea; species Picea glauca. Next base: position 175,352 of record JZKD02S1674387.1, on the reverse strand, counting down.
GTGTGTGTATAGAAGGAAAATAATACAATTTTTTTATTGTTTTTTATTTGTACGTATATCATAATTTTAAAATACATAGATCTTTTATTTATGACATAAATTTTTGGGTGAATCCATGATTCTGGATCACACTTTTTAGCAATTCATGCAGATAAAAATGGCCTATGCACACCCGCAATCGAGGTTCTACCTTGATACATGATTTAAGTCCTCGATCAAGTCTTTTAAACAAAAAACAACTATATATATGTCAAAAATACCTCAAGGTTTTAAAGCCTTGGATCGAGGTTTAATCCCTAATCGAGGGATTGGAAATAAAAAATCCTGCCCCATTTTTGTAAGTTATCATGGAGTTGCAAATTTCAGTAAGTGAAATCCTTTTCATCTCTTCCATGGAAGGTGACAAAATTGGTGCATCTAGATTCGTCGTTGAATTTTCTATCCAATAACATAATTTTATTGTCTTTTTATTTTATACAATATTTTTTATTCATTCTTTTCTAAAATTTAAACAATCTTAAACAACAAACAAATTATAAAAAATGTGTACACTATATAGATGTTTCCTTTTTCAAAAGGGTATTTCTAATTTTTCATTTTATTAAACAAGAAAAACAATTGTTGAGAACATAAAAGTATATAAAATGCTATTAAAATATTAATTTTTCTAAAAATTAAAAATGCAAAATTTGAGAACAAAATTCACTTGTTAACTTTTCTAAAAATTTAAAAATACAAGCATTTATTTAAATACAAATTTAACACATTAAATATCATCAACACATATATAAACAACACAATTCTCTACCAATTATCCATAACCAAAACTAAAGTAGTTACCAACAATACACTAATTTTGTTTTTCATTATTTTAACAACAACCACTAGTAACACATAATATTCTATTTAAATAATGCATTATTTTAATATTTAATCAATTTGATTTATATAACATATTATAAGACTTATCATTTATTTTGAAAAATGAATTTTGTTATTAATCTTTTAGTTATTTTATATTCCAAATTACCATTTTTCTTTATAGTGTATACCATGAACGTTGATCTTCTTTTAAATGGAATTAGTGCAAACAATGTTATTTGTTTTCTAATCTAAATTGTTTTTTTCCCTTTGTTATCCCTTTTTTTGGGGGGGCAAACATCATCCAAATTACATACCTTGAACATCTTAAGTTTCTTTTTGAATTAAGGAAATAAATTCATAGATGTTGTGTTAAACTTTATTTTTCATTCATTACTATAAATAAAAATATATTTTGCTAAAGTTTACTAAAGTTACATTTTATAAGTGAGTAATTAATAAGAAGAGTTGTTAGGTTGGTTGAGATATTTTTTTAATCTATTTTTTTAAGTAAGAATAAATTAGATTTGATAACTTGTGAATTTTATATAATAGAGTTGATTTTTTGTAATTCTATTCAATATCATTTTTTGGTATGTGATAATATTGTGTAATTTCCCATTTTCTATCATTATATCAAAATTAGATTAGACTTAACTCCCTCACGAGAGGTCCCAAGAATATGAGAGAGCTTTGAGAGTTAATCCTCTGTACATGTGTAGGATTAGCATAGGAGAGTAGATTTTGTTGTTGTTGAGTATATCATTTACTGTGTGTTGCTACATATGTAGGATTAACATAATATTAGCATAGGAGAGTGGATTGTTTTTTTGGTTTGTTGTAGCTTTTAATGTGTGTTTGAAGTAAGAATTGTTAAAGTTCTGGGTTGGATATGTGTTATATTCTTTGCACGACTAGCTCTAATGTCTGGTACATTGCACTGGGCGCGCAGAGGGGCGATAACCCCCAATTGTTTTTTTGCCTCGGGAAACATGTCACCTTTTTGTCAATGGTTTTTTATTTTATTTATGGTTAAGTAATTAGGGTTGTTGACTAATCCAGGTCATTGGGTTAGGGTTTTGAATGTAGTTGGATCCTATATTATGGGTGCATATGGGGATTTGAGGGGGGGGCGCTATCCCCCCTGCGCAGGGGTTCGGGGGCAGCGCCCTTGATTTTTTTTTCCTCGGTAAACATGTCTCCTTTTTGCCTAGTTTTTTTGCGTCACCTCGATTTTTGTGTCCATTGTTGGGATTTTTTTTGACACGGTTTTTTGCCAATGTTTTTATTATTTTCGGTTAAGGAATTAGGGTTGTTGACTAATCCAGGTCAGTGGGTTAATTTTTTGGATGACGCTGACTCCTATATGTATATTATATTGTAAACAATGTATGAAGTGAATGAATATAGAGTATGTTGGTTTTCCTGGTTTGGGTTTCCAGGGAAAAAATATTTGTGTAATGTGTGTATTTTCTATTGTATATTTTCTGTTCTTTTACTAAAAATACGCTTGTAGTAAATAATTGTACAAGGTTAAAATCTACATTTGGTATCAGAGAAATTATTGACTTCAGGGGGACTCCTTTGTGGTCAAGGGTTTGGCTCGGGACTGTGATAAGCCTTGTTACAGTGGGAGATCTACGATATTGATTCTTCAGGTAAAGAGAAATGGTGAGTAGTTCAAAAATGGAGATTGAGAAGTTTAATGGGAAAAGTTTTGAGCCGTTGAAGCTCAATATCGAATATCTTTTGGTGGACAAAGATCAGTGGATCATAGTGGATCCAGATACTGCACCTACAGGAAATTCAATAGATGACTAGAAAAATTTAGATCAGAAGGTGAAGAGAACAATCCGACTGTGTCTCTCAGATTCAATATTACTGAATGTGTCAGAGGAAGCTACAACGAAGGATTTATGGGATAAGTTGGGGAAGTTGTATCAGTCTAAGTCCCTAGTAAATAAACTATTCCTGAGAAAGAAGCTGTATAAATTGAGGATGAGAGATGGAGACTCGGTGGCAAAGCATTTGAACACCTTCAATACTGTGATAATTCAGTTAGTATATGTTGAGATTAAAATTTCATATGAATATAAGTGTACCGGTTTATTGTTCTCTTTAACAGACTCGTGGGATATTCTGATTGTGGCCATAGGTAGTAATACAACTTCCTTTAAGTTTGATGAAGTGGTCTCATCCTTGTTGTAGGAGATGAGATGGAAGAACATGGAAGGATAGAGCACATATGCATTATTTGCAAGAGGAATCTCCCAGAAAAGAAATAGATCTAAGTCATCAAGTGGGAGATCTAAGTCTAAGGGTAGATCTAAATCTCCCGGAAAGTTTGTAAAGGTATGTTGGAGATGTGGAAAAGAAGGGCACTACAAGAAGTAGTGTAGATCCAAAGTTGAGAAAAATAAGGGATTTGAAGAAGCTCATTCTATAGAAGAAAATACATTCAAGGAAGGAGGAGCGGATGTATACTTTGATTCTTCAAGAACACATGCAGATCACGAGGCATGGTTGGTTGACTCAGGTGCATCCTGTCATATGACTCCCCACAGGGAGTGGTTCTGTGAATATGAAAGGTATGATGGAGGTAAATCCCAGGAAAGAAATAGATCTGAGTCATCAAGTGGGAGATCTAAGTCTAAGGGTAGATATAAATCTCCCAAAAAGTTTGTAAAGGTATGCTGGATATGTGGAAAAGAAGCGCACTACAAGAAGCAATGTAGATCCAAAGTTGAGAAAAAGAAGGGATCTTAAGAAGCTCCTTCTACAGAAGAAAATACCTTTAAGGAAGAAGGAGGGGATGTGTACTTGGATTCTTCAAGCACTCATGCAGATCATGAGGTATGGTTGGTTGACTCAGATGCATCCTTTCATATGACTCCCCATAGGGAGTGGTTCTGTGAATATGAAAGGTATGATGGAGGTAATGTTTTCCTCGGTGATGACTCAACAACCATAATCATAGGACGAGGAAAATTCAAGTTGAGGCTCATAGATGGAAGGATGAGAACACTACCTAGTTTTATGCACATCCTAGGATTGGCCATAAATTTGATTTATGTAAGCAAAATGGATGATGCAGGGGTAAAAATAATATTTGAAAAGGAAACCTGCATGATGGCTCAAGGAGCAATGGTGTTGCTGAAAGGAGTTCAGTTTGGAACTCTGTATAAGCTGCAAGGAAGCACTATTAGTGATGGGTGTAATAGTTTAATTTTTCCTGATATTGGAGTTGAAGAAGAAAGAACTCCTACATTCTATGGAGAAAAGGTTATGTTGTGGCATCAAAGACTAGGGCATATCAGAGAGAAGGGTTTTCGACTACTACACATAAAATGTATGGTTGAAGGTATGTCTAACTACTCTCTGGATTTTGATTTCTATGAACATTGTGTATATGGGAAGCAGAATCCGGTAAGGTTCCCCACTGGTGCAATGAGGGCAGAAGGAATTTTACAGCTAGTTCACAGTGATGTGTTTGGACCCGTGTCGGTTCCATCATTGGCAAAATCTGTGTACCATGTATCATTTATAGATGAATTTTTGAGGAATACTTGGATATATTTTATCATGAAGAAATCTGAAGTCTTTGATAGGTTTAAAGAGTTTAAGGCTCTTTTTGAGAATCAAACAGAGAAAAAAATTAAGGTGTTGAAGACATATAATGGTGGAGAGTTATGTGGGAATGAATTTGAGAAATTTTGTAAGAAGTGTAGTGTAGCAAGGAAAAATACTACTCCATAAACACCTCAACATAATGGAGTTGCAGAAAGGATGAACAAGATGTTGATGGAAAAATCAAGGTGCATGCTCAGTGGTGTCGGGTTAGGGAAAGAATTATGGGCAGAGGCAGTGGGTATTGCATGTTACCTAGTCAACAAATCACCCTCGTCAGCACTGGATGATAAGACTCCACAAGAGGCATGGACTGGTAAGAAACCTTCTCTCACACATCTCAAGGTATTTGGTTGTGAGGCCTATGTTCATATTCCAAAGGAAAACAAGAGTAAGATAGATAAGAAGGATTAAAAGTGTATCTTTATTAGGTATAAAGATGGTCTTAAAGGTTATAATCGTTGGAACCCATAAACTAAGAAGGTTGTGTATAGCTGAGATGTGGTATTTAGAGAAATAAAATATGTTTTCAAACATGATGTCCTACAAATTAAGGAAGAACCAGAGAAAATAGAGTTTGATTTAAAGGATGATGAATCAAACTCTACATAAGAACATGAATCAGAAGAAGAAGATCACCATACTCCAGTATTGAGGAGATCAGTTCAGGAAAGAAGTCAACCAGAAAGGTATAGTCCACCTAATTTTCGTTCAAATTTTGCTTTTTTATTACTGATGATGATCCTAGAATTGTCAGGGATGCAGTGAATTCAAAGGATGGAAAAYTATGGAAAAAGGCCATGGATGAAGAAATGGCAACCTTGGATAAGAATGAGGCTTGGGATCTAGTGGATTTTCCAACTGGAAGAAATCCCATTGGAAACAACTGGATATTTAAAAAKAAGTTGAATGCAGAAGTCAAAGTGGAGAAATACAAAGCTTGGTTAGTAGCAAAGGGTTATTCCTAGGTTGAGGGAATTGATTTTAGTGAGATTTTTTCTCCTGTTGCCAAGTTAACTTATATTATATTTATATTATCTATTGTTGTTGCATTTGATTTTGAGGTAGAACAGATGGATGTGAAGACAACATTCCGACATGGGGATCTAGAAGAAGAAATCTATATGAAGCAACTAGAAGGCTTTGTTGTGAAGGGAAAGAAGGAGCTGGTATGCAAGCTGAAAAAGTCCTTGTATGGATTAAAATAATCACCAAGGATGTGGTATCAAAAATTTGATACTTATATGCTGGTACTTGGCTTCACAAGAATCAAAGATGATCACTGTGTGTATTTTAAATTAATTAGTAATCATTTGATTTATTTGGTCTTGTATGTGGATGACATGTTGCTGATAGGAAAAAACAAGGAGATTATTCAGGATGTGAAAACTTAGTTTTCCTCTAAATTTGACATGAAGGATCTTGGTGCTGCAAATTTCATTTTGGGCATGGAAATTGAAAGAGATCAGAAAAATAGGAAACTTTGGTTAAATCAGAGAAAATATGTGGAGACAATATTGCAGAGGTTTAATATGCATGCATGTAAATCGGCCAGGGTTCTGATTTTTGTTGGTGTAAAGTTATCTGCGGATCAGTGTCCCAAGACACAATAAGAGAACGAGGACATGTCTCATGTTCCATATGCAAGTGCAATTGGCAGTTTGATGTATGCAATGGTTTGTACTAGACTAGGCATTGCACATGCAGTGGGAGTTTTGAGCAGCTATATGTCAAAACCATGGAAGGAGCATTAGACACCAGTAAAGAGGGTTTTCAAGTATTTGTGTGACACCAGTAAAGAGGGTTTTCAAGGATTGTGCTACCAAGGAAGACCAGGATTGGACAGAGTGTTGGACATACATGGCTTTATGGATGCAGACTGGGCTAGAGATATCGATCATAGGATATTTACAAACGAGTATGTGTTTAACCTATTTGGAGGAGCAATAAGTTGGATGACAAAAGACAGTCTATAGTGGCACTTTCAACTATAGAAGATGAATACATGGCAACCACTCATGCAATCAAGGAAGCAATATGGTTACAAAGATTGTGTTCAGGTATGGGATTGGTAAAATAAGATATAAGGATAAATTGTGACAGACAAAGTGCAATTTTTCTAGCAAAGAACCCATATTATCATTCAAATACAAAGCATATTGATGTTCAATATCACCTTGTGAGAGACATGGTTGAAGAAAAGAAAGTGTTGCTGATGAAGGTGGACACTTTGAAGAATGTTGTAGATTCATTAACAAAATCTGTGAGCACTGAGAAATTCTCTTGGTGTAGAGGATCTATGGGCATTGTTTCCCTAGATTGTTGACTATGTAACCCTATAACCCCTTGTATGCAAAGAAAACAACAATTGGGATAATGTTGGTTATATGTTATATTCTTTGCACGACTAGATCTAGTGTCTGCTACGTTGCGTCAGGCACACATGGGGGGCGCTAGGCCTCCCCTTCAAGGGTTGCAGGGGGGCGATAGCCCCCCTATGTGGGGGTTCAAGGGAAACGCCCCCCATTTGTTTTTCCTTGGGAAACATGTCACCTTTTTGCCTCATTTTTCATGTCACCTCGATTTTCATGTCCATTGTTGGGAATTTTTTTGGCACATGGTTTTTTGCCAATGGTTTTCTATTTTCGGTTAAGGAATTAAGGTTGTTGACTAATACACGTCATTGGGTTAGGGTTTTGGATGCCGTTGAATCCTATATGTATATTGTATTGTAAACAATGTTTGAAGTGAATGCATATAGAATATGTTGGTTTTCCCGGTTTGGGTTTCTAGGGGAAAAATATCTGTGTAATGTGTGTATTTTCCATTGTATCTTTTCTGTTCTTTTACTGAAAATATCTTTGCAGTAAATAATTGCACAAGATTAAAATCTACATTCTGGTCATAACTTCACTAAGAGTGAAATTATGTGAAATAATTTGTGTTGGAGGAAAATAATCTGGTCACTCTGCCGATTCCAAATTCCAAAATTGTATTGATGGGTGAGAGGAGGAGCATCATTGCTTATAGTTGAGTAGTCACACAAGTATTGTCAAAAAATGTTGATGACATGTGGTTACATTGTATGCATGGATACCTTTGTGCCGATTCCAAAATTGTGTTGAGGAGTGAGAGGAGGACCATTGTTGCTTGTAGTTGAGTAGTCACCTAGGTATCGTCAGATATTATTGATGTTGTTGGTTGGAGTTGACGACCTATAGTTGCGTTGTATGCACAGATATTGGAGTGTGATCCATTGGGTTGTATGTTTGCTGCATAAAAAAAATATGGACCAGATTTCATGCTAAGCAAGTGATTTCTGTGCTGGTGTGAATCTCAGTAAACCATCTTCTTGATAATCCATTGATTTTCTATGAGATGTTGTTATGAGAAATCTTACCCTGCAGACGGGTTAAGCTTCCCTTTGGACCAAGAGCCCTTCTTTAGTCCAAAGACAGAAGTAAGAAAATGGTTACTGCTTTCCTTATCAATCTAGTTCATTAACCTATAGATAGAAGGAGGGAGGCTTACATGTTTTCTAAATTTTATCCTCATTGCTCTGTCCTTTTTCCTCATTGCTCCAACTCCTTCAACGATTAAAAATACCTACAAAACAATGGAAAACCTTCCTACTTCTACTAGATTTTGTTATATAAAAACCATATATATCTATACTTGATTTGACTTAGGCATAGACATTACAATGAAAAGCATAATGAAAAGAATAGGCCAAGTTAATATTAATGGAAAGCCAAAATAAGGCACTTACAAATCAATTTGATGTCGCAACAATATTCTCCAAGCTCTCTTCATCTAGCCCTTGCATGAATGTCTTGAGATCAAAATGTTGATGCTTGAATGGATTTCCTTCTCTCAGGATCAAAGGTTTGACACCTGGAATCTTTCCCTTTTCACCATGGAAATGCCTTCAATTTATAGGATTGGGAGGCTCAACTACCATGGGATATATATAAAAGTGGTTGAGGATATGGATCCATAAGTTTGGATTTTATCCTAAGATAGATCCATAGGATATGATTCGAGCAAAACCAACCTCATCTCTTCAGAGCTGTTCTCTAGGAGAAGGTGAGATTCTCCATATTTTCCTCTAACCAAAGTGACGCTCCCCCTAAGTTAGAGATAGGGTGCCAGTGGAACTCCCTTAACATGGTAAGGGGAGCACCAACACTCCCTATACACGGATAGTGGGGTGCCACCCTTCATAAATGCCCAAACAATGGTAAAATTTCCAAGTAAAAAACATGTTTCTAACCTTGAAATGATGGGTTTCTTCCTCCAATATGACTTAGGGATCATGGAAAATGATTTTCATGGTATCAACGAGTTGCGACACTTGGAAAAGTGCATGCAACGCTTAGTAAGGTGCATATAACACTTGACAAAGTGTATGCGACATTCAACAAGGTGCATATGACACTTTCGACACTTAGGGTGTGACACTTAAGTGTGGTATTTTGATGTGTAATAGATGTGAAGCAACTCAAAATGTCTTGAATTCTAGTCAATTGATCTAAGATGAGTAATAGCATTGATTAGTTGTAGTGGATTAACCAATGATCCTTTATCTAGAAATGTGTCTATTTGATGGTTCATTGTTTAGATCGAGACAGGTAGATCTATGAGTTGTAGTTGGTATAGGATGCCTTTGTATTGTCTAGAATCTCATTATTAAATAGACAGAATCTGAGTTGCTTGGGAGTGATTTCTATCGGTCATTTAAGTCCATTTGTGCTCAGATATTTCATTTGGTATCAAAGCAGGTTTCTTACAACATTTTATTTTATTTGGAGAAGAAGAAATGACCCAGAATTCAAATGCATTTCAGTACCATATTCCTCTTTTCGGTGGGAAAAACTATGAGTATTGGTGTGTGAAGATGATAAATTTTCTCATCTCACAAGATTTATGGATGCTTGTTTTTGCAGGTTACACAGAGCCAGCTGATCAAGATGCTTACAATTCTCTCTCTATTGATCAAAATACATAATTGAAGGAGAACATAAAAAATTATGCCAAAGATTTTTTCATCCTTCAAACTGGAGTTGACATCACAATTTTTCCAAAGATTGTAGAATGTAGTAAGTCCCATGATGCTTGGAAAACCTTGGAGAAGGCATACAAGGGATCTGTTAAGGTAAAAGTTGTCAAACTCCAAATGATGAGAAGAGATTTTGAATCTCTTACTATGAAAGAAAATGGAAGTGTTGAATATTTTATTACTAGAGTTCAAAATATTGTGAATGTTATTCATGCTCATGGTGAATCTCTTGAAGATAGGAGGATTGTTGAAAACGTTTTGAGAAGTCTTCCTAAAATATTTGATCATGTCACTATTTCTATAGAGGAGTCAAGGGATTTATCACAACTAACCCTTGTTGATATGTTTGGAAGCCTTCAAGTACATGAATACAGGTTAAAAAAGAATGAGGAACCTTTGGATCAATATTTCCAAAGCAAGTTGAAGGTTCACGACAAGAATAAACAATATTTCACTACCATGAATGATGCTACTAGTTTTTCTTCATCATCAAATAGAAGAGGTAGAGGCCATGGAAGAGACATAGTAAGAGGAGTTCATGGTAGTGGAAGAAGCAACAACCCTCGGAGAGGTAACTTTCATTGCAACTATTGTAATAAAGATGGTCACCTTGAAAGCTATTGTTTTAAGAAGAAAAGGGACGTCTCTCAAGAAAATTTTAGTAAAGATTAAAGTGAGAAATCTCAAACTTTGTTTCTCACATATAACCATTTTGATGCCAAAGATGATTTTGTATGGTATTTAGATAGTGGTTGTTGAAATCACATGATAGGGAACACAAATCTATTTGTAAAGTTAGATGAGAGTGTGAAGGGAAAAGTAAACTTTGGAAATGATAATGAGGCAGAACTAAGGGGAAAAGGTACCCTTTCCATAAAATTCATGAATGGAAGTATTATGTATATACATGATACTTTGTTTTCTCCAAGTTTAAAGCATAACTTTATTAGCATAGGGTAGATAAATTCCAAAAACTACAAGACTATTTTTGAAGGAAAGTTTTGTAAGATTTTTAACAACAATGGTCTTGTTGTTGAAGTTCCTATGACAGATAATAGGATGTTTTTGTCAAGTATGGAATCAAGTGTAGCTTGCTTGAAGGCCTCGGTTGATGAGTCTTGGTTATGGCACAAGAGGTTTGGGCACCTTAATTTTGGATCTCTTTCCTTCATGCAAAATAAGAACTTGGTAAGGTTTTCCTTCATTCATAGAACCATATAATACAATATTTGAAGGTTGTGCAAAAGGGCAACAACATAGAGATAACTTTCCGCATCATCATTTTAGAGCAAGTGAACCTTTGGCCTTAATACATGCATATATTTATGGCCCCATGCAGACCTTATCTTTTGGAAATAATATGTATTTTCTTCTCTTTGTAGATGATTTTTCAAGGATGTCTTGGGTTTATTTCTTATGTGAGAAGTCTCGAGCTTTTATTTGCTTTCAAAAATTTAAAGCACTTGTTGAGAATGAATCATGATACTATTTGAAAGTCTTGAGAATTGATTGAGGTGGAGAATTCACCTCAAATGAATTCAAATAATTTTGCAACTTACATGGCATCAAGAAGGAGTTAACTACTGCATATACTCCTCAACAAAATGGAGTAACAAAGAGAAAAAAATAGAACAATTGTAGAGATGGCTAGATGTATGTTAAAATAAATGAGTTTGTCAAACATGTATTGGGAAGATGCGGTCCATACAACTACATATATTTTCAACAAAATTCCTACAAAGATGGTAAAAAATTCTACTCCTTATGAAGCTTGGTTTTGTAGAAAACCAACTATTTCTCATTTGAAAAATTTTGGTTTTGCATGCTTTGTTCACATTTTTGCCAACAAAGACAAAAATTAGATGGAAAATCACTAAAATGTATTTTCATTGGATATTCAAAAGAAAGCAAGGCTTATAGGTGTTATGATGTACTTACTAATAAGCTTTATGTTAGTAGCGATGTGATATTTGATGAAGGGGGAGTTTATCTCAAGAATGAAGGAGAAGATAAAGTGCTTACTCCATATATTGAAAACTTGATTCTTGATAACAATGATCAATCTTTGCAACCCTCTACTCTAAGAAATGCAGGCTCACCTTCAAGGATTTCTCCATCAAATTCATCTTCATCTTCTCCTATAGCATGATCTCATGTTGATACACAAGCAACACCTTCATCTAGTCCTCCTAGAAAAACAAGAAGTTTGGAGTAGATATATGAGACATCTAGGTATGTCGATGATAATTTCTCTCTTTTTTCTTCTGCCTATGTTGAACCTTTTAATTTTAAAGACACTTGCACTGATAAGCCATGGAAGATGAGATGTCACAAATTGAAAAAAATGATACATGAGCGTTAGTTGATCTTCCTCATGGAAATTCTACTATTGGAGTAAAGTGGATTAATTACAAGATAAAATTTAATTTGGATGGAAGTATTTCAAAGTATAAGGAACATTTAGTTGCCAAAGGATATGTGCAACAAGAAGGCATTGACTATTAGGAAACGTTTGCTCCAGTAGAAAGACTTGAAAGTGTAAGAACTTTTCTTTCCATTGCATCTCAATTAAAATTAACAGTTTATTAGTTGGATGTTAAATCTGCTTTCTTAAATGGGTATTTGAAGGAAGAAGTTTATTTTGAACTTCCTCAAGGTTTCATTGGTAAAGGTAAAGAAAATAATGTTTATAGGCTTAAAAAGGCTATTTATGGTCTTAAACAAGCCCCTAGAGCTTGGTACTCTATAATTGATAAATATATTTACGATCATGGCTTCGTTAAATGTCCTTATGAGAGTACACTGCACAAAAGGTTGTGGGGTCAGATTTCATCATTGTTTTCTTATATGTAAATGAATTAGTTTTTATGAGCACGTCACCCTCACTTGTGAAGGAGTTCAAATCTGAAGTTGAAATGTTTGATTTAGGAGAAATGCAATATTTTTTGGGTATGCAAATCAAACAAACAATTGCAGGTATATCCATTGGTCAATCCAAATATGTTGAAGACTTGTTGACGAGGTTTAACATGCATGGTTGTAAATCTGTGAGTAGTCCCTCAATTGTTGGGAACATATTGGTGAAGGAAGATGAAACTCCACTTTGTAATGCCACTCTTTATAGATCTCTGATTGACAGTCTTATGTATTTGACAGCTAGTAGACCAGACATCATGTTTGTTGTGAGTATGGTTGTTAGGTTCATGCATCAACCTCATTAATCTCATTGGCGTGCAACCAAAAGAATCTTGAGATATGTAAGTGGTACACATTTTTTTGGATTGTTTTATAATGATACTAATGATTCCAATGTTGTAGCATACACAGATGCAGATTGGTAAGGTTGCTTGGATGATCGAAAGAGCACTTGTGTATATGCGTTTTTGTTTTGAGGAAATATTGTTTCTTGGAGCAACAAAAAACAACTCTCTCTTACTCTATTTACAGCTGAAGCAGAGTATATTACAGCATCATTAACAAGTACACAACCCATCTGGATGGAAAAACTATTTGAAGACTTGGGAATGAAAGTCAATAAGGCAATCAAAGTCTATTGTGACAATCAAAACAAAATCTCCATGACAAAGAATCATTTATACCACAGCACGAGCAAACACATTGATATTTGACATCATTTCATACAAAATCTTGTACAACAACAATTTATTTCTTTCAAATTTTGTGGATCTAAAGATCAGCTTGCAGACATTTTTACTAAAACTCTTCTAAAAGATAAATTAACAAATCTTAGGATGCTGCTGGGCATTAAAAAACTTGATATCAAAGGGAAGATTGAAATAATTGATGCCTAGTTTTTAGGCATTCCATCGACATCTGGACGACTGATGAACTCCCAATGTAAACTATGAAACCGCCAAGTGTTCGATTTTCCTTGCCACGTTTTCTGTTGCGCGGCTCCTCAATAGTGTTGTTGGACATTATTTAAGACTTAGTTTGTTGTTCTTATGATGTAGAAATAAAGGATCGAATGCCGTGATCATTTTGCTATAGCATTTTTTTGTAACAAAGAGGTGCTCCTTTTTATTTTCTGTAGCTTTTATGTAACAAAGACATGTTGTTGTTTATTTTCTGCAGCTTTTATGTAACAGAGACATGCTGCTGTGATTTTATGTAGTTTATTATTATTATTATTATTATTTATTATATGTAAGAGAGAGTTGCTACTGTGATTTTCTGTAGCTTTTTTTATGATATTAAACAAGCTCCTAGAGTTTGGTACTCTAGAATTGATAAATATCTCATGGCTTCATTAAATGTCTTTCTGAGAATACACTACACAAAATGGTTGTGGGATCAAATTTCATCATTGTTTGCTTATATGTAGATAAATTAATTTTTATTAACACCTCACCCTTACTTTTGAAGGAGTTCAAAGAAGTAACGAAATCTGAATTTGATATGTTTGATTTAGGAGAAATGCAATATTTTTTGGGTATGCAAATCAAACTAACAACTGCAGGTATATTCATTGGTCAATCCAAATATGTTGAAGAGGTTTAACATACATGGTTGTAAACCTGTGAGTACTCCCTCACTTGTTGGAAATATATTAATAAAGAAAGATGAAACTCCACTTTATAATGCCACTCTTTATAGATCTCTGATTGAGAGTCTTATGTATTTAGAACCACTAGACTAAACATCATGTTTGTTGTGAGTCTATGCATCAACCTCATTAATATTAGAATGGGATTTGATTTGTTCTAGATGTGAATATAGAATGAATGAGAACTATAGAAGAGTCGTCGATCTGCATCCAAAGAGAGCGCTTCAGATTGCAGGTCTCAGTGCGTGTCAAGGTCTGATTTTCTTGGTGAATATGCTTAAGGTTTGTTCCCTCAAAACACATTCAAGGGAAGGATTGAGGCTCGACCACTGCCTTGAAAATTTCATTGTTCGCCATAAGCGTAAGCATGGGATCAGAGGTATTACAATGTTGACAAGCTGCAACAAAAATGGGCCTCACAGCTCATGCTCTTGGATTTATCAAAGGAGATGTAGCCAATGCCGAAGAACCAAGGAGATGTAGCCAATGCCGAAGAACCACTGAAGACTGCCAGTGGTGCTGTAGAAGAATAATGTTACACATTTCAAGAATTCGGCATTTTGAAGATAAGGAGGGATACAGTGGAAAATAGATAGCTGTTCAAATAGTCAGGGATCTTACTTTTATTAGACTTACGAGACATTGTAAGTGTTGATGGTATCCAATGATGTTGATGGTATTCAATGATGTTGAGAAACTTGGATTAGTGGAAAATAGATAGTTCAAATAGTCAGGGATTCTACTTTTATTAAAATTACTGTAAGTGTAAGTGTTAATGGTATCCAATGATGTTGAGAAACTTTGATAATGATGTTGAGAAATTTGAATTACAGTGGAAAATAGGGATTTTAAGAGTTATTGTAAGTGTTAATGGTATCCACTTTGATAATAATGTTGAGTTATTGTAATTGTTAATGGTATCCACTTTGATAATAATGTTGAGTTATTGTAAGTGTTAATGGTATCCACTTTGATAATGATGTTGAGAAACTTGGATTACAGTGGAAAATAGACAGCTATTCAAATAGTAAGGGATTTTATCTTTATTAGAGTTATTGTAAGTGTTAATGGTATCCAATGATGTTGAGAAATTGGATAATGATATTGAGAAATTGGATAATGATATTGAGAAACTTAGATTACAGTGGAAAATAGATAGCTGTTCAAATAGTCAGGTATTTTACCTTTATTAGAGTTACTGAAGTGTTAATGGTATCCAATGATGTTGAGAAACTTGGATTACAGTTGAAAATAGATAGCTGTTCAAATAGTTATGGATTTTATCTTTATTTATTAGAGTTACTAAAAATAGATAGCTGTTCAAATAGTCATGAATTTTACTTTTATTAGAGTTACTAGTCAATGTAAGTGTTAATGGTATCCAATGATGTTGAGAAACTTGGATTACAACAGGAGACATACAGTGACTAATAATATCCAATGATGTTGAAAAACTTGGATTGCAACAAGAGACTATACAAAATTATAAGGTTCAGTGAAATACGAAGCAGCTTAAAAGAGTTTTACTTGCTTGTCCAAGAACAGTTTTCAAAAGAAAAGCTTCTAATATATCTATTCTATTTTGTGGCAAATGTTGATTGTTTTTGTTTTAAAAAATGTAAATGTTAAGAGAGAATGATAGAGTTTAATGATTACATTGGTGTAATAAAATCACATTCTAAGTGACTAATTAGTTGACATATTAAATTTGATAACAACTCTTGAACTACTCTCTACAATATAGTCACACCGTATTGTAATTTTACCACTTATTCATAATATACGCAATACAGTTTTTCTTTCGGTGTGTGAAAACAATATTACTCTCCCATTTTTTATCATATAGTTGATCGTTCTAATAGTTCCAGTTCTCCCATCATTAACAGTTATTCTTTTGAACATTTTCATCTTTAGGAAGACAACCTTGTCTTCCTCCCTTTATGTTGCACGTCTTAATAGAAAACGAGCTGCCTTAATGAATCCATAGTCGAGTCACAAGCTTCAATCTCACTGCCATTGGGAATAATTTCAACTTGCTCTCCACTTTTGAGAAAATATCCCAAAATGCGTAGTGGTAAAGGAATCCGAATCTTATTTGGGTTGATAGGATTGTTCATGGAACCGTTTAAACTAGAATGGGATTCTACGCCATTGGGATCTTCCAAATATTATAAATGCTTTTATACGCCATTGGGATMATCCAAATATTATAAACATTATAAACATGGTCATAGAGAAATCACCATTTTAATATGGAGTGGGTTAAATAGKGAGCAATTTTTTCTCCAGAATTATTTTTYCGGTAGATTTTTTGGCATCTCGATTTTAAATTTCCAATCAATTTAGAATTCTAATGGATTTTCGGTAGATTTTTTGGCATCTTRATTTTAAATTTCCAATCAATTTAGAATTCTAATGGATTTTCTGARTATCCAAAGTTAGTTTAAAATAATACAAYRTGTGGAATAAACTTTTAAAATGCATGAAACTTTGATCCATACAACATTCAAACTATCCCTGAAAATTTGACCGAAATCAAATCCATTTTTTTACAARAAAAACTGCTGAATAAACTCGAGAGAGAAGATTGCTTGCTCCCGAGTTATCCTACTGTGCAACACAAATCGGTTAGTGGCTATGATTCTACTACCAAAACTAGAAGTATCCGTAGGCCAGGCGTACAATTCCAAATCCACATTATTTGGCTGTACAACACGGGATTTTGAGTATGCGGGTTGAAAACATGTGAGTCGCCATAAATATAGATCAATTCAAAATCCACACTATTTAGCTGTACAACACGGGATTTTGGGGATAGAGGTTTAAAAGTTATGAACCACTAGAGATAGAGATCAGTTGGTTCTTATATACCATCGCCAAAGTATGCATGCATTGACTTATTCAAGACTTGTCTGTAATCTTGCTTATTGAAATTTGAACAATTTAGGTGTATGACTCTGGTAGCATATAAGACATTTCAGTTATGTTTGAGACTATTACATATTGATATGTGAAATTTTATATTGGAACAGCATACCAGGTGGAAGAAAGTCCAAGCTTCAATCTCCTCTTCGTTTTGAAAACTATATGAGTRGAAATTAAGAGAAAACAGAGAAATAMATTATGCGTTCTTATCCAACAATCTTGATATACCGCTCTGATTTGATTGTTTAGAGATATTTCTTACATGGCAATTTCATGTGGACGTTGAAGTTTCCCTTAGAAATTTAACAATTCACTGGCAGCAATTTTATTCAACTTGTTACAACTGAATGCGAAGGGAAGGATGATCTAACAATGCATTTTGATGGCAGCTAAGAAGGGGGATGTAACGCAATGCAATGCAAAAGATGGAAATTGATTAATTGCAACCGATCAACTGTTAACTTTACGACAGTTGACCCTGATTTCTCCGTTGGAGCCTGTAAGAGGCTTTATGTTCCCCAGCTTCACCATAGATAATGCAAACTGTTTGAGAAAGAGCTCCTCGTTTTCTGCATACTCTTTCACTAGTTTCCTCGTCTTCGCTTGGCCCTTGGAGAACAATTCTTCGTCTGTGTTCAACAGTCCATGCCCGCTCAGCAAGTTCTTGAAGTAGTAGTTGTCGAATTTGGTAGGACTCACAAAATCCAATGGGAACAAGTTATTATCTCCTCCCGATTTCGGACATCCGGATTTGAGCTGAGTAGCGTAAGACTTGTCTAGAGTGAAGTCTGGCTGCCCATTTCCACTTTGGTTGTAAAGCCTCTGCCTGAAACTTGTGCATCGAGATAGGCCGATGGTGTGACTCCCTGGGTAATTAGCATTTGCATTTACATTTCAATACTTCATAATCTCTACCTAAAATTGAATGCTACAAAACAAATTGAATGTACTACATATTATGAGGGTGCAGTTAAATACAATATATATATACCTGAAAGGGCCACCAAGTCTACCTCATCCAGACCTTGTAGTTTAAACTTGGTAGTAAGAGTCTGGAGAGTTGAGTTGGGCGCTGGGATGTTGTTGTTGGATCCACTCAAACTTGCGCTCTTCGAGTCTCTCCTCCCCAGTAAAACTTCCCAGCCCAGACCTCCTCTCTGATTTTTATACAGGATTGACTGGGCACTTAGATTTACACTTGCTATAATTTACTCCTATATTCATGGCTTGGAAACCAGCACTAGCAAATATGTATGCATGTTCTTTTCAATGAATGAAATATTGACTAGTAGAGAGATTGATATGTAACTTATTACCAGGACCACTGAGTCACGAGCTGAAATAGCAAGAATATCTGCACAGGATACAGTTTTTGGGCACGCCTGCTCCAGTGAACTCTTTATCTGATCAACGACTTCAAATCCTCTGGCAGAGTTTCTGTTGGGATTCGATCTCTTCTCACTCACAATGCTTCCACTGTCATCCAGTAGCAAAGATGCATCGCACCCCTATCATACACGCACATASATACATTTTATTGTTAGGAATTCATGAGTAATCAATACTAGTATCAATCTGCATGACGAAAATAATAAGGATCACCTTGACAAAGCAATCATGGAAATGAAGCCTGAGTAAAGACGCTGCCATTCGAGTTTCCTTCATCACGGCCTTCTCTACTACTGATGCCACTATTTGCTCGGCCCTGGGACATGACTTGGCATAATAATGTGGAATCAAACTACTGACAGGATAATGACCCGGATGAGGCAGAGGATGGCCAAATGAGAACGATATGAAGAATGCCTGCAGCGAACAAACTAGCTGCAATAGAGTGAGGCGGCGCGAAATAGTGTTGGCCATGATTCTTGTTGGTCTTTCTGTCTATCAAATCTATGAATCTAAAGGAAGAACAACAGCGATATGTATGGGATTGGATTGCATGTCTGCGATTGGAATGTTATTTATAGCAAGTGTGCATAGACAGTCCTCCGCATTTAATGAATGGAAAAATGGTCGTGGAATGCGACAGAAGAAGACGGATCAACTACTCCACTCCAGTATGACGGAGGATGGATTAAAGTATCATCAAGTCAACACCAACTTTGATATCTGCGTACTGTCACTATATATTTTCTTGTCTGATATTGCAGTTGGCTATTTAATAAATGGAAAAAAGCATAGCATTCCCCCACCGAGTTTCCCTCTCTGTTATTGAGTTGACAGCTTATCTTGAATGCGGCGGTTCGATTGTCGATGATCATTGGTACGTAAAACCTACTCCCATGCATACATTAATCTTTCCGAGTCATCGCTCGGAACGAATCCAATGGCTAATGCTGTAGGTTAAACGTTATGTGTTTTTGGTTGTT
>JZKD02S1674387.1:134052-147254 GCA_000966675.3 Picea glauca | reverse complement strand
TTTGACAGGAAGGACCATGAGCTTCACTTCAGAGAGCTGGCTCAACTCAAGAAGAAAGGTAGCCTAAAGGCCTATATGTATGAGTTTCAGAAGGTTGTTGTGATGGTGACAGACATTTCAGAGGGCTATTTGGTGATGTTGTTTGTTGAGGGGCTAATGGTTCCTCTAAGAGGATGGGTCAAGGCCTATAAGCCGACCTCCTTATAGGATGCAGAGAGCAGATCTCGGGACAAGCAGGATGCAGTACCTAAAAGCTTGTTTCCACCCAAACCCACTTTTACCCCAAATACTAAGGAAATCAAGCCACCTTAGAGAGATTGGGTCGACAAGGCCAAACTGAATGAAGAGACCAGAAGAGAATTGAGGAAAAGTGAATTGTGTTTTAGCTGTCAGGAGCCATGGGCACTAGGACACAGATGCATTGGGAAGGACAGGATGGGAAAGGCCCATTACATTGAGGTATACTTTGATAGTGACAATGATGAGGATGAGGAGGTGGAGAAGGCACATGACCAGGGACATCCAACATTAGGAGAGGAATCTTCACAGGATGGGGATAAGGACCCAGTCATGGCTTTGATGTTAGGATTTCTGAGGTATCATACCTTTAAAGTCAGAGGTGTCCTACAGGGGCACAAGGTGACAATATTGATCGATGGGGGAGCATCCCATAACTTCATTGACGGTAACATGGTTGAGAGGAGAGGAATTTCGACAGAGGAATTCAATGGGTTCACAGTAGTCATACCAGAAGGCCACCAGATGAGTTGCACCAAGTGGAATCCCAAGTTCACAATAACCATGGGAAACTACTCAATGAGAGATGATTTCTTCATGGTGGACATAACAGACACCAATGTAGTGTTGGGCATTCAATGGCTTTACTCTATTGGGAGATACACTACTGATCATAGGACCATGGAGATGGAGTTCACAGGCCCAGATGGAAAGAAATTGGTCCTACGAGCCATGCACAAGTACCCACCGAAGATTGTTTCATCGCACAACATGGAGGCAGTTATGAGGCATGGTGATATAGAGTGGGTTGTAGAGTGTTTTATTTCTAACAGAGAGCCACCTGACCGTCTGCAACAACTTTCAGAGGAATTACATGTATTACTCCGCAAACATCATAAAGTATTTAGTGACATTCCTCCTAACATTCCACCTGATAGAGGTTTTGAACATATCATAGAGCTAGAAGAGGAGGTCCAAGAAGTTATCAAAAACCCCTATCGACACCCCAAATCTTACAAGGACGAGATTGAAAAAACCATCAAAGAATTGTTGAAAATGGGCCACATATGCCCTAGTTCCAACCCATTTGCCTCTTCCATTGTCTTAGTCAAGAAGAAAGATGGTACTCTTCATATGTGTATTGACTATAAGGCTCTAAACAAGAAGACGATCAATAATTGATACCCCATACCTAGGATTGATGAATTAATGGATGATCACAGTGGAACCAAATTTTTCAGAAGATTGATCTTCGATCAGGGTATCATCATATCAAGGTATGAGAGCAGGACGTACCTAAAACAGTCTTTCGATGCCACTATGGGAATTATGAGTTTCTGGTCATGCCTTTTCGGCTAACTAACTCCCCTTCCACTTTCCAGTCATGCATGAATCATGTGTTTAATAAGCAGCTGAGGAAGTTCTTATTGGTCTTCTTTGATGACATCCTCATATACAACAAAACATGGGAATACCACCTGCAACATCTTGATGAAGTACTGGGTATTATAGTGAGTTAGTAACTGGATGCAAAGGAATCCAAGTGTGAGTTTGGTATGACATAGATTCTCTACTTGGGGCACGTGATTGGGGTGAATGGGGTACAAGTACACCAAGAAAAGATCAGGGCAATCATTGAGTGGCCAATTCCCAAGAATGTGACTAGACTAAAGAGTTTCCTTGGTCTCTTCACTTACTACAAGGAATTTGTAAAAGGATTCTCATAGTTGATAGTGCCATTGAATGATCTCACCAAAAAGGGGGATTTTGTTTGGATAAAGGAGGCCCAAGAGACATTCTAGAAAATGAAGCAAGTGATGAGTTCATGCCATGTTTTATCACTCCCTGATTTTACTCAACCCTTTGTCTTGGAGTGTGATACTTAGGGAATTGGGATAGGAGTTGTATTGATGCAAAGCAGTCACCCAATAGCATTTGAGAGCCACAAACTCTGAGAGTATGAGTGACAATACTCCATATATGACAAAGAGATGTTGGTCATAATGCATTCTTTGACGTTCCAAGGGCTTTTTCACAATAATCTTCTACAATCTTGAAGACCGTAACCGCATCTTTGATGGAGGGCCATATTTTTTCAACTCGGTAGGCCTTTTCTTGTGCTTCTGGACGGAGAAGTTCAGTCTTGAAAAGGAGGAATTTGCTCACGTGCCTGTATGGATAAGATTATACTCTCTTCCACAGGAGTTCTGGCTCGAGGAGGTTCTGGCGGGTATCGACAACACCATCGACATTTATGTTAAATTGTTCGAGGCCATGAAGCAAAGGCATTATACCTCCTATGCTCGGATCTGCGTATACCTGAATATAACTAAGCCACTTCCTGGCTCCATCATACTGGAATATCATGATGAAGATTGGATCTAGACCATTGACTATGAGCACATTCCATTTCGATGTCGGAGGTGTCACGAGCACGACCACCTCTTTAGAGAATGCCCCCTCAACAATGCTCACAAAGAAGGAAACCCAGACAACAACAAAGACAAGGACGACTTCACTCAACCTACAGGGAAAAGGAGACCAGGAGGCAGAAGACAACTAGCCCAGGTAAGTAAAGATCCTTCAACTAGCAATAGGTTTATAGCTCTGCAAGACCAACCAGAAAACCCTGCAAACCACTTACCGCTGAATGAGCTACCGCCGGCTAATGGATCTCATATGGCCAAACAAGGGGAGGATAAAACCCCTTTGAGCAAGGAACTCGAAATTACTCCCCCAGGCATGAATCAGGAAGTGCACAATCCTTTGGATACAGAGGACAGAGATGCGGAAATGGAGCTAGAGGAGCCAGATTTAGCAGGGGTCGATCTGGAACACCTTGAGCATGCTTATAGACAGCAGAAACTATACACAATACCCAGAGATCAATTATGAAAAGTGCATAAGGTCTTCCTCAACTCCTCTGCTGGATCCACGGCAAGAGCCAATCAAGGGTTGGGAATCCAAAGTAGTCAATCAAAGAGTACCGGTAAATCCCAAAAAGATGAGAAGAGAAGAGGGCGGAAATCCACCAACAAGCTTATTAAAGAAATTGGTCATTTCATGGTAAAATCAGGGAAAATCCACTTGATCTCGGATAGCTTCCCTCCCCTACCTACCCCCTCATCATCATGAAGATTATCTCATGGAATATCAGAGGCCTCAACGGGTGTAGCAAGCACAAATTGCTACGAGATCTGATCATGGCGGAAAACCCTGACATAGTCCTTCTGCAGGAAACAAAATGTGCCTCAGAAGATGTGGACAAATTACTCCCCTATTGTTGGAAGCAGGGGGAAGTTGTTGCGGTAGGAGCCATAGGTACAGCAGGGGGACTGGCCATCCTCTGGAATACAAGTTCAATCCTGCTAGAAAATTTCATGGCTACAAGAGGGTCAATTACCGTGGACTACAGACTCATCGGTTCCGATAAACCAGGACACTTAACTAATGTATATGGTCCAGCCAACATAGGGGAGAAAGCTACCTTCCTGCGGAATTTGGAATTCCTAGCCACTCTAAATCAGCACAATAAATGGATTATAGGAGGAGATTTTAATATCATCCGCAGTCTGGAAGAGAAAAGAGGTGGCTCCAGAAGTCTGGACCAAGAAACCAACAACTTCAATAGCTTCATAGACAACCACCGCCTCATCGACCTGGAAACCATTAATGGAATTCATACCTGGACAAACAGAAGAATTGACACACATCATATCGCTTGCAGGCTCGACCGGTTCCTCATCTCGTATTCTCTCATGTTGGAAGGCACAGCTATGGAGGCCTCAATCCTGGACATCCCTGGATCGAACCATTGGCCTATTCATCTCTGGCTAGATGTTCCAACTACGACGGGAAAGAAACCCTTCATATTTGAGCAGTTTTGGCTCAACCACCCTGATTTCCAAGCCAACATTCAGAAATGGTGGAGGGAGGCCGAGATCACTCAAGGCTCCAAAATGTACAGGTTCCAACAAAAATTAAAGAACCTTAAATAGTCCCTCAGACTCTGGAATAAGAACAACTTCGGCGATATCTTTGAATCTCAAAGGAAATTAGCAGACTGCATGAGTGAAATTCAGGAGCATATCAGAACCCAAGGGCTCACAACTGAGTTAAAAGACTAGGAAAAAACTGTCACCCAACAATTAGCTGCCAGGAAGAAACAAGAAGAGATCCTTTGGAAACAAAAGTCACGCATCCGATGGCTCAAGGAGGGAGAACGTAACACCAAATTCTTCCATAGAACAACCATTCACAGGTGGCATACTAATAGAATCACAAGCCTAACCTCTGCAACTGGGGAGCCCCTTCACTCACACGAGGATATGGAAGCAGCTCTGGTTGGATATTATCAAAACCTCCTCACAGAACCTATACAGGACAGACATGAGGCCATCGCCAAAGTAACCCAACATGTGCCGTACCTAGTCATGAGGGAGCAAAACTTGGCCTTACTACGACCTATCTCAATTGAGGAAGTGGATCAAGCACTTCAGGACATGCCCAAATGCAAGGCTCCAGGACCGGATGGCTTTACCAGTGATTTCTTCCATCATTGTTGGCCGATGATCAGGCACGAGGTATGAGAAATTCTTGAGGACTCTCGAGCCTCTGGACAGATACTACGGGCTCTGAACTCGACCTTTATGGCCCTCATTCCCAAAGAGGGACAAGCGCATCACCCTCAAAAATTTAGACCTATAGCGCTCTGTAACATAATCTATAAACTCTTGACAAAGGTCATAGCCAGTAGACTCAAGCCTATCTTACCGAAAATCATCTCCCTAGAGCAATTAGGCTACATTGAAGGCAGGCAAATAATGGACAGCATAATCCTGGCCCACGAGGTGATCCACTCTCTGTAGAAAACAAAAACTCCAGGTATGCTTCTCAAACTGGATCTCTCCAAGGCCTTTGACAAGATAAGCTGGGATTATATGCGGGCTATGCTCATCGCTTTTGGCTTTGACCAAAACTGGGTCACCTAGATCATGAACTTAACTTCCTCAGCTTTTTTCTCTATCTTGGTCAATGGTGTTCCTTCCTGGACTTTTTCTCCTTCAAGAGGTATCAGGCAGGGGGATCCTCTTTCCCCCTTTCTCTTCATCATCATGGCTGAAGGCCTTGGCCGCTCTATTCAAGATGCAATCGAAGGAAACCTGTTAACGGGCTTACCCTTGCATGGCATTTCTCCTCCCGTTTTGCACAGTCAATTCATGGATGATTCGCTCCTAATGGGCACCCCCACCGTTCGCGAAGCTAAAGCTCTTCTTGACATTCTCCAGGCCTTCGCAGATGCTTTGGGGCTGGAATGCAACAAGAAAAATTCCCAAATCTTATTCTTCAACACGCCTCCTCCGATTCAGCTCCACATTACTGAAATCCTAGGTTTCAGCAGAAGCTCCCTTTCGTCCAAATACCTTGGCATTCCTCTGATAGACAATGCTCTTCGCAATTCCTCGTGGGAGCATCTTCTCTCCTCTTTCAACAAAAGGCTCTCTTCTTGGACCCTCAGATTTCTAAATCTACCCAGCCGCCTGGTTCTCCTCCGGAGCGTCCTTCAAGCCCTACCGTTATACTCCTTCTCGGTGATGGCTGCTCCAAGACATGTTCTCTCAGCCATTAGAAATCTTCAAAGAAACTTTCTCTGGCAAGGCTTCAACTCTGGGAAGAAGATAGCATTGGTCAGTTGGGATAAGCTTTGCAGGCCCAAAAATCAAGGAGGCTTGGGACTGCGTGACCCCCTCATTATGAACAAAGTTCTCATAACCAAACTTTGGTGGCGATGGCTCAAGCAACCCCAGGACCTCTGGGCCAGATTCTGGAGGAAAAAATACACGCCAAACGTAGCTGAAAAAAATTTAATTCGGTGGGATGGGGACGGACCCGGATCCTTGATTTAGACAGCGGCCAAGCAGAACAAACAATTGGTCATCCGAAATGATTTTTGGGAAATTTGGAATGGGGAAACGACTCTCTTCTGGCAGGACTCCTGGCAACAATGGCCAATTATAGCCAAAACCAGTTGGGCGAAAGATATATTCCCACAAGCTACTTTGGCAGGCCTAACAAGAGTGGCTGACTACTGGCAGGACAACTCTCCTGGGGAAAAGTGGCGCAAATGGCACCTGGACAAAGAACGCATAAATCTGGACGCACAGGTGGATATGGCACCTTGGCACGAGGAGATGTCCAAGCGGAAAATACCTAAGTTAGAAGGAGAGGATATTCTTCGCTGGGGCCACCACCCAAAAGGAACCTACAACACGCAGGAGGCCTACCAACTCATAACCCAGGTAGACCCTCCTCCTACTAATGGACTCTGGCGCAAAATCTGGAGTCTTTAGCATTGGCCAAAAGTCACTATCTTTCTATGGCTAGTCTCCCACTCCAACATTCTTACTTGGGGCAACCTTTCAAAGAGAGGTTTTGTAGGACCTTCCATTTGCCTCTTGTGTGAAAGTGCAGAAGAAACCATGAATGATCTCTTGAATTCTTGTCCCTACATAGCCCAACTTTGGGATCAGGCGGCCATCATCATGCGCAAGTTAGATCAACAAAGAGAGAGTGTTATTGATACCATTGCAGAATGGAGAGATCAAGCATTCCACTCCCCCCTCCTTAATCGGGTCTAGAAACTCCTTCCAAGCTTCATCCTTTAGCAAATATGGAAAGAGCGAAACAGAAGGGTCTTTCGAAACCTATCGCAACCTTGGCAACATTGTTGGCATCAATGTCGCAACCACATTTTGGAAACCATTTCTTTGCAACACTGGACCAATGATACGGGGGGCAACATTTATTCTAAACTCTTAATCCTCCAACACTAGCAACCTCTTCCTTTTTTCCCTCTTTTAACCCTCTCTCCTCTCTCCTCCCACACCTTGAGCCCCTCTTCTTGGTCCCCCCCCTCAATCCCTTTCATAAAAATTAATTTTGATGGCGCCTCTAAAGGCAATCCAAGAGCAGCGGGATATGGAGCAGTCTTTCGTGACCACCTCGGGCACATCCTTTTAATCGCCGCAAGATACCTGGGTCACTCAACAAACAACACACCAGAGCTCTAGGGATTGATCCGGGGGCTGCAACTAGCAAGTGAACACGGATTCAATAATTTAGTGGTTGAAGGAGATTCACAGATCATCATCAATATGCTACGAAAAATTCTAAATGGAGCAAACCTGGACAAAATCACGCCCAGTTGGAGGCTCTCACATGGCTTACAAATGCTTACCAACCTCATGAAACCAACACAGACAATCATCCCGACCCATGTCCGAAGGCAGGCAAATCAAGTTGCAGACGAGCTCGCCAATCTAGGTACCACTTGGACTAGTTCTGATCTCTTATGCATTTCCGCTTTGGAACCGGAGCATCCTACTTTCCAGCAGTGCATCCGCAAGGCAGGGTTAGTCGACTCACCCCCAGATGGGGTGGTATTGCGATCCATGTGGCAGGCACTGGGCGAAGGTACAGGGCGTCGTGGCACACCGCCACGTGATGGGTGCGTGCCACAACCCACCACCCTACCTGACGCATAAATATTCATAAAGCTGAAGCAAGGGTGCATTTATGCGACAATCCTCTCCCCTCTGTTGCGAATTCGATTAAGCCGGTTCACTATGCCTAGAGCGCATTTCATTATGGTGGTTGCAGGGTTCATCCCTGAGCAACACGGGCTCTTCTTTGTTCTCCTCCATTGGCATGAAGTGGCCCCTGCTATTCTCCTCCATCGCCTGCTCTTAATTCCCCTAGCCAGCTTCATTGAGCTCTCAATGACTCGCCCCAGAGGTAGACCAAGGAGAGGCACTCCCTGGAGGCCTCGACGGCCCTCGGTCACACCTCCCAACTCGACCTCCTTTGAGTCCTCCCCGCGCCTGCAAACCAAGTCTCCTCCTGTCTCCCTGCGAGTTCTGCAATTCAATTCCATGGCTGTCATTCCGAGCACGCCAATTTCAACTTTGCGGCTCTCCATGGACCCCTTAGCGTATTCCTCTGACCCCATGCCCTTTCACGACCCTTTGGATGATAGAGGCGATGACCCCCCTCTTCGTGGTGAGTCCAAGAGGGAAGCTCCGAGTCTCTCTGAATCCTTTTATCGAGTGCGCGTCAAGGAAATCCTGTTTGCACTACATGACCTGGTTTTCGAGCTAAGGCAAGAGGTAACGGACTTAAACTATCGACTCCAGGCCACAGACGCCAAGGTGGTGATTTTTTCCAGAATCATCTCGTCCCTGCACGAGGCATTTATCTCTGAATCTGACGAAACCAGTTCAATGAAGGACTCCCAAGCGGCTAAGGATGCAGATCAGCGCGAAGTGCCGCGTCCAGCAGGAGAAGAACGGAAGAAGGATGCGCACAGGGAAGACACCAAGGGAGCTGAGCGCAATGAGGATCGAGGCAAGCAGTGGGACGATGGGCCAACGTACATTGAGGAAGAACCTTGGCCAAGAGACCTTCACGCCACGTGGTCCGGCTACCAGCTAGGTGTCTAATCTTTTAGTATGTTTTAGTCTATAGAGTTTCCAGGTCTTGGGTGAAAAACAATAGTAATACTCTTTTAAATTATGACTTGTTTAATTAGTGGTCTGGATAGGCTGGCTGGACTGGTTTCCCCATGGCTGGGGCAGTCCAGTAACTGCAGCCTGGTCAACTATGTATTTTGCCACTCTACTTCAGATTTTGCAGGATCTTAATATAATTACTCCTCTTACTTACAAAAAAAAAATAATGCATTCTTTGACCAAATTCTGACAATACTTGGTGGGAAATAGGTTCAAGGTAAATACCGATCATAATAGCTTGAGGTTTCTCATGCAACAAAAGGAGTTGAGTGAGTGGCAACAAAAATGGATAAGTAAAATCCAAGCCTATGATTTTGCAATTGAGTATGTGAAAGGAAAAAATAATGTGGTTGTTGATGCCCTATCTAGGATACCCATTCTCTCTCTCATATAGATTTCAGTGGAATGGAAGGCACTTCTATTGGTAGAATACACAAAAAATAGGTTTTCTTGTGAGATACTTGATGGTTAGGTCTCCGATGACAGGTACAAGATTATTGATGCCATCATATATTATAAGGAATGGATCTATTTAGTACCAGAATCTCAGTTGAAAGACAAAATTTTGCATGCTGCACATACTTCTCTTTTGGCAGGTCATCTAGGGTACCTGAATACTTATAGACAAATTTGAGAGAGGTTTGCTTGGAAGGGTCTCAAGACTTATGTATTGAAGTTTGTATGGGAGTGCCACATCTGTCAGCAAAACAAGGTGGAACATACCTATCCAACAAGATTTCCCCAACCGCTTCCTATTCCTAAACAAAAATGGGAAATCATTTCGATGGATTTTATTACAGGGCTGCCTCTGGTTCAGGGGAAGGATTGTATCTACGTGGTGGTTGATAGGCTTACTAAATTTTCCCATTTATTTTCCATATCGTCCAAATACTCTCTAGCACAGGTAGCATAATTTTTCGTCAAAGAGGTATTTCGGCTACATGGATTGCCCAAGACAATTGTTAGTGATCGAGACAACGCATTCATGGGGGGTTTCTCATAGGAGATGTTCAGACTCATAGGGACAAAATTAATGCCTAGTACCAATTATCAACCTTAGACTAATAGGAAGACCGAAATTGTGAACAAATGTCTCGAGGGGTATTTGAGAAATTATGTATCGGGGCAACAAAAGGCATGGATCAAATGGCTACACTTGGGTGAGCATTGCTATAACATCACTTACCACATGTCGATAAGGATGACACCTTTCAAATCCTTGTATGATTATGATGCCATCATCTTTGTGGACCTAACATTTGGGGACATTCGGGCACTCAAATCCAAATATTGGATTTAGGAGAGTCAGGAAATCTTGCGAACTCTCAAAGATAACCTGCAAACGACACAGAATCAACAAAAGATGTATGCCAACAAGCATAGAGTGGAGTTTAGTTTTGAGGTGGGAGACTTGGTATACCTCCGCTTGAATCTAGAAAGACATTCATCCTTGAAAATGAAAGGGGTAGAGAAATTGAATCCATGATTCTATGGTCCCTACATGATTTTGAGGCGAGTCGAGGAGGTGGCTTATGAGTTAGAGCTTCCAGAGGGGTGTAAGATACACAATGTATTTCATGTTTCATGCCTCAAGAAGCCAGTGGGACAACATGTTGTCATATTTATAGAGATACCACCATTGGACGAGGAAGGGCATTTGATCCTAATTCTAGAGGAGGTGTTGGAGACCAGAGAGTGGAAATTAAGGAACAAGAGCATCAAAGAGTACATAATAAAATGAAAAAATATGCCTATCAAGGATGCTACTTGGGAAGGAGAGTAGATATTACAACATCCTAGATTACAATTGCTTGAGGACAAGCAATCTCATACGGGGAGGATTGTAATGTCCCGGTGGGCCTAGGAAGCATAAGGAGTGGTCTCATTAGCCTAAATTGGTTCCCATATTCTAAATTAGAAAAGTCACCTAGGGAACTCAACTTTTTCCTAGGAAATAAATTTAAAAAGTTAAAAAGGGAAGAAAGGGGAACATGGGTCTTAGGCAAATGAAGTCACTTAAAAATTATAAAGTGTGCAAGCATAAAGTGACTTTAAAAATAAAATTAAAAGTAAAGTGAGTAGGAAACAACTCAATGGAGAAATAAAAGAGGGGAAATGAGGAGGCACCCCTCATTCTTGCATTTTCTCATTTGAGAGGAAGATTTTGGAGAGTTCTTGAGAAGAGAGATTAGGGTTTTTGGAAACCCTTCTTTGTTTACTAGTTTCAGTGGTGCAACAATACACCCTAGCTAGTATTGAGATCATAATCACTCAGATTTCGACATTATGCTGCATTGATAAGGAGAGAATCATTCTTAGAATCGATTTATTGAGTTGGGTGGAGAATCTTCTTAGTCGTTTCTCAGTGGATGTTTGGAAAATAGATCTCTTGGTTATTGGTTGAGTTTACAACTGTGGGCGCTAATATTCTTATGCTGGGTGCTTTGTCATTCCTTGGGCTATTTGTGTTGCTTGATGGATGAGTTGTTTGAAGAGAGGACTCAAAGATATCATTGTTAGCTTGTATACACTTCATGTGGGGCACCAATCCTATGAACTGGGCATATCTTTTGGAATAAGGATAGAAACAAACTACAACTACTTGAAGGTCGAGTTATATCTCCAAGTTGGGCACATTTATTCTCTATTTTTGGACTGTGGAGTGCTGCCACTATTTCCTAGAGTCTATTTCTTTGCTTGGTCGAGTACCAACAATCTTTTTGGGCGTATTATATTATTATATTTTCTTATATTTACAACTGCATAAATATATATCTGATGGTGTTTCCTAGAGGGGCCGAACCTCTACTTTGAGGTGTCCGTTTATTGCTGCTAGAAGACAATATTCCACTCTAATCAAATCACTACAGGAGTTCACCTATTCACCCATTAACTCCAGGTTCTATCTTATTATTACAACATGTGTGTTGTTTTTTTGATGTTATAAACTGAAAATATCATTGGAATTTTCCTTAGGCACGTTTTGGGATAGTCTATGTATGATTTTCTTGATTTTAATCAAATGAGCAGCCACTACTTCTAGCGTTTTTCTTTGTAGTAACATATTCAATGACTGTCATTATTGGAAATTACTTATGATCGTTAAGAGGTCTCTTCATTTTAAAAATATATAAAAATTGCACCTACAACATCTAGTATACAAACCGTTTGAAGAAATACCACAGTGACAATCCCTCCTTAAACTCAGAAAAATCACCTCAACGCTAGAGAATACTGAGGTGGGTATCCTACAATGGTATTAGAGCATGCTCCTATGCAACCGTGGGCTTTGAGGGGCACTTATAATCATATTTATGAGACCAGAAGACAAGTGTAATATTACCTACCAAAGACGTAGGGGAAGAACCCTAGACCCCCCTGGGTGGGAAGAAGAAGAAGTGGTTAGAGAAGAAGAAACAAGAGAGGCAACAACATCTATCACACCTAAGGGAAAATAAACTATGGGGGAAGAAGATGACACCAATATCAACACTATTTTCAATATTTTGAATGATTTGGCCAAGGGTCAAAAGGCCATGATGGACCTTATGGGGAATCTAGCTAAGAATTCCTTAGAGGGCCCAACGAAGAAGAATCAGAATGGTGATGGGGGTTCAAACAATGGAGAGAGTAGCCAATCACACACTACCATGCAAAGCCACCCCCACTTGTACACCAAATCTCCCAAACCCACTATGACTCATTTTTTGGGGAATGATGTTGCAGGTCCATTGATGCAGGTTGATCAGGAGGAGCCCTATAGGGCATATTTAGAGGAATACAAGAGGTTAGGAGATGATTTCCACTCATCCATGTCGTTCATGGAGTTCTGCAATATGAAGAGAAGAAATTGATTGAGAGGGCCCATGAGGGCCATGACACAAAATTTTGAGTTGCACCATACCCTTGGGAAGGTCACTATTCCCAGCTTTGATGGGGGCTCTAAATGCTATGTTAGATCATGGGTGCATAAGCTCAAATATTACTTCCAGCTGCACCAGATGATAGAGACATATTCCATTAAGTTGGCCACCTTGCACCTAGATGGCGAGGCACATGAGTGGTGGTACCATGGGTTAGTAAACTTGGGACATGTTGGGGTTACCTCTTACCTGAAATTCACATAGAGACTCAACGCAATATTTGATAGGAAGGACCCTGAGATTCACTTCAAATAGATGGCTCAACTCAAGCAGATAGGTAGCTGAGAGGCCTATATATCTGAGTTTCATAGGGTTGTTGTGATGGTGACAAACATTTCATAGCACCATTTGGTGATGTTGTTTGTTGAGGGGCTAATGGAGCCTCTACGAGGATGGGTCAAGGCCTAAAAGCCTACCTCCTTATAGGATGTAGTGAGCAGAGCTCGAGACATGCATGATGCGGTACCTAAAATCT
>JZKD02S1674387.1:109011-134042 GCA_000966675.3 Picea glauca | reverse complement strand
CCTCCCTCTGGACTCCCCCACGTGGAAGAGTGTACATACTTCTGGGGTGTAAATACTTCATGGGGTATAAACATGGCTAAAAGTAAAATACCTCTAAATTAGGAAGATAACTAAGCTCCACAACCAACACCCTTTGTCCCGCATAATTCAGTCTCACATTCAATATTGGAAGAGGTAAGTGGTAGTGGTTTTGGTTTAGTGTTCATTATGCAGAATGGTTTACTATCATGTGTGTCCTCTAGTTCTTACCATCCCAAAGCTCAAATTGTCAGTTATGGTAGCCTCTCGAGCCCTTAGGTATTGGGCCTCTCCCGATTTTGCAGACCTTTTACTGTTGTTTGTGTATTGGAGATCACAACCTACCTCTCGCTGCCATTGCTATATCTGTGTGACAGTACCCATGGCGCCAGGGGTAAGAATTGAACCATTTGGTTCGCAAGACCTCCTCTCCCGTGACGATTTTGCAGGTGACATTTTAGCACCTGGCTGGGACATTTTCATCAGACAGTTTGAGGGTTATAACCTAGCAGTGGCACATGCTTTCACTTAGTCGTTTGATGGATCCAAGGCTAAGATTAGGGATCTGCAACTCAAAGTGACCGAGGATTCTATAGCATAGGCTACAGGGTTATCCAAGAAGGGGATCGATGGTTTAAGAACATCAAAGTCCAAGGCGTGCCCTGGCGTTTTCTCATGGCATCCAAGAAATCACAGTGCTTCCCAAAAGAGACATGGTTTTGTGGGATGGATTCTGAGCAAACAGTTACGATTTTGGCAAAACCGTTAAAACCCTATTTCCGAAACGGGGTCATTTACCTTCCACACGGGCAGTTTCTTCAGAAATGAATCTATCTCAGAGGTATGCATCGTTTTTTGAATAACAATTTCTTAGAAAATTTATTTCGTTTGAGTTTTTTTTATTTCCCCTTTCCTCTTTTTGGATTTGAAGATCTGCAAAAAATGTCTAAGTTTTACCAGAGACAAAGGTTGAACCTACTTTCAAGCATGTTCCACCATGACCTTATTCGAATCCTCGTGATTTCTCATCTATATAAGACTGGGGATAGTTGGGAAAGTTTCTTGTTGAGAAATAATTTTACCCTACCCAACAATATAACTGAATTACCTCTCCATCTCAATGAAAATCCTAGTCCTTGTAGATCTAACCCTACTGTTCCTCCCCATGAGCCGATTCAAGTTGTCCCAAACGAATCAGTTGTCAAGAAAAAAGGCAGGTATGCGAAACAGAGTAATTCGGATGTGCATTTTACAAACAAGAGGATTAGGCAGGCTGGTAATGTGATTATTAAAAACTCAACAAATTTTAACACCATCATAAATTCAAATGCTTCTTTATCAAATATCTAAAATGGTAAATATTTGTTTTGATTTTTGTGATTTGGTTTTGTTTGAAAAACAATAAATAGATTTGCTTTGATTTTATTTTGATTATTTTAGACTAGCTACAAAATTTTGTAGCTTGTCTTTTATATTTTTTAGGAAAACAATAGTTTATGATGCTATTTTCAAGGAGAATGAGTCATGGGATGAACATTATTAGACTAGTATTTTCCTATTAAAAAAAAAACAATGTCATTTATGTAATTATTTTTTTATATAAACTCCTATAGGAGTATTCCTCCTGTTATTCTATTTTTTCAAACCAAACTTATTTTCAGGGATCATCCTCTATCTTGTATGATAAGAGGTAACTAATCCAGGACATGTTTAAATAGTTGTTGTTGTTTAGTGTTAATATAAACTTTTTCTGGATTATAGTATGGACATATAATTTTTGGAAGTGATATGGGAAAATAGTTTGTTGTTGGCTTTAGACCTGTTTGAACTATACAATGCTTATTTCATTGATTTCACCTATTATTTCTATGTTATTTCTATGTTATTATTTGTTGATTTAGCTTTAGTCTTGTCTTCAAAATGATATTTCATATCGTTAAGTATTTAAATGTTGTCCATGGTCTATTGGTTCAGTTTGTACTTGTGATCAATCGGTCATTTAGTTATTTTTGAGTTTACTTATGATATTAAATGATTGATAATATCAATACCCAGAATCAAGATTTATTCTGTCTTCAACTATTGGTTATCTTGAGGTCGCAGGGTTTTTTAATCAGTTATCTTTCCGCTGTTATAAATTCACTCCAAGAATCAAACACTTGAATTTCTTCAGGAAGCACCGTCGTTTGTTTTTGTCATAGGTTTCCCTTAAATACAGAACAATCAAGAGCTCATACAACACAAAGAGAGGAAGTTAGTTTATGGCTGATCAGTTAGAGGTTAGTAGATGCATTGCTTTCTTTTATTCAGAGTTGTTTATGAATGAAATGATGATTGCATTAATTAGATTTGACTTTTTTTTGTCATTGTTTCAATTGTATTAGCTTTGTATTTATTAGTTTAATATCTTTAAACATTAGAAACATTTTTTTTCTTAATTTATGTTTTTTAGAAACACTATTATGAACATCCGCTTTTGCAAGATTTCAAGTAAACCTTGTAGACTATATATAGATTGTTTATAATCATTTGTATATTAACACTATTAGATAAACATTTGTAATTAGTGTATCGATTGTTAGAGTTATAGATTTAGTTTAATTTATTTCATTTCATTGTTTTAGGACCCTAGTTGGCTAACAGAGCCATTAAACCCATCAGGTTAGATCATACCAAACAACTTGGGTTAATTAGACAACCCCGGTCCAGATCTAACCTTCCAGTTGACAGTGTGTCATAAACACCCATCAACAAATGGCGCTAGAAGGAGGGCCTGAGGTAAATTTAATGATTAAATGTTTTACCCCTCAGTCTGTCATAATTCCATATTTATAATTTTTCTTCTGTGTCATCTTGAAATGCACTAGAATGCATTTTAGACTGACAAGATAGCCTTACAAGAGTCTTTGTTTTGAATGTATTTAGTTCCCCATGGCTCCCCAAATCACTGTGTTGGAACATGCTTTCCACTTCTCATTACCCGATATTCCCAACAAGACAGTCTCTCGCTTGTCCAAACTCACCTTTGATGGTGGGGGGGATGTATTTGCAAAAGACCACCTTAGTAAGTTTTGGTGTAAATGCATCAAGCATGATATTTCTAATTTAAATGTTTTATGAAGATTGTTCGCTTTTACTTTTAGGGGTCGGATTAAACATTGGTTTGAGTCTTTTCCAGCATATCACATTATTGATTAGTTTCAATTTGTAAAGGAATTTTTAGATGCTTTTGAAAACTATGATTACAATCAATTATGTGAAGAATTTCAGACTTTACCAATCAATGACAATTCATCTCCATAAGGCATTTCAACAAGAATCCATCATGTTCTTTGTAAATTTAATCTTGATGACATGTCATTTGTACTAAATCTCCTCTATGATGCTTGCATTTCTTTCATCCAGTCATATTCAATCACGAATGATGAATCAATTACAAATCCTATCACTCAATTGCGAGAATAATTTTGTTAGCAGGGTGAGAGGAATGCATCCGAAAATTTTGAACAAGCAAGGGAGGTAGAATCTATTGAAAAGGTTCTTACTGACAATCAAATTGGTTT
Organism: Picea glauca; assembly: GCA_000966675.3. NCBI lineage: Eukaryota > Viridiplantae > Streptophyta > Pinopsida > Pinales > Pinaceae > Picea > Picea glauca. The sequence goes on along the minus strand of JZKD02S1674387.1, from coordinate 130,461 downwards.
TTCTTCTGAATCATTCTATACTCAGTCCTCAACCATCGTGGAAGAATATTTGATGTCGGGTCAAGGTGAATGTCTATATTCTTCTAACTCTTACTCTAATGAGTATTTAAATTCAGTTATTGAAGAGCACTTAGATGATGAAAACGATCTTATGCATTCTAACATTCCAATAAAACTGATTAGAGATGTAGATATGCAATTGGAAGAAGAAACCTTAAACCTTCATCCACAAGAAATATTAGATGTTTGTCATGAAAGTTTTGAATTATCTATCATACATTAGGAAAATTTAGATGATCATATTATGTTGAAGAATTTATCACAAAAACATAGTGAAAGTTTTAAGTAAAGTGAATAGGAATGTCATGAGAATACCATTGTTAAATATCATAGCTCAAGAGATTGTTTTCATGTGCTTATTTCTGATTTCTTTTACTCTTTCTATCTTGATCTCTTCTTAGATTTTGGTGGACATGATACTTTACCCATGGTATCTTACTCTTTTCATTCACAATCATATATTTTCGATATGCCAAGATTTGGTGAAATTAATTCCAAACATAACATTTATGAAGTCGGATTTGATGCTCTTTCACTTTCATCAGTCACATGGAAAAAATACATGTTGCAAGATGATTTTACACTATTTATTTTTGAAAAAGACAATGCACTCATTCTCATGGAGATCAAATATTCTACATTGCATATTCATTCTTTGGTTATTTCAAATTTTAATGATTATGCTTCGCATTTTGAAACGATCCATCTCATCAAAGGAAATTTTCAAACCAGTAATCTAATTGATGTCATGAATCCTCTTATGATGTGTCCCCTATTGAAGGATCTAATTCATTGAAGTCATAGTTTGCATCCTAATTTTTATGACAGGATCTTAGAATGGCTTGAAGATTCATATCTAAAAAATCTTCATAATAAAGATAAAGTTGTGTTTGCTTTGTTTCTACCTAAATATCTAGGAAGTAAACATGACATGATTTTTTTAGATCCTCCGTGTGAAGAAATTGATGAACACTTGGAGAATTGTCAAGAGGATGGGGCACTTCAGCCTTGGTTGATGGTTATATCAGTCCCCATAATATTGACAAGTTTTCCAAACTTACTTACACTCTTCCATGCCATTATGACCCATATCACGACAAGATTGTAGAATGGTTGGAGCATTCATACATCAATAAGTTTCAAAATAATGGTAAGGTCGTGCTTGTTTTGTTTTTAAATGAATATATAGGAGGTAAGCATGAAATATTTCTTTTGTATCTGAAAATAATACATTCTTTTATTTTGTTTTTGACTTTCTATGCCTTACAGGATTGAATATGCTCTTGTGGTTGCACTGGAAATACGATTTTACTTAGCGTTTTGACGTATTTAGTAGTTTAGAGTAGGTTTAGGAGTAGGGTTCCTTTAGTTTTATTTCTCACTATTTCTCTTTGTAATAATGCAGTTATGAACACAAGTGGGAACTCCAAGAGAACCATAATATGAATGTTGTCAGGGAAGTCCACTTTAAATCTTTTTCTCTCTGCTTTTCGTTGAATATTTCTTTTCAAAAACACATTATCATCATGAAATTTTTAAATGGAAAGTAAAGAGATAAGTAAATTTGAACTATCAATTCAACCCTGACCCAAGGTGCCATGAGTAGGACTGCACTCATATTAATAAGGATTTTTCCATTTTCTTTTAGTCTTTCAAGAAATACTTCGCTTGAGAAAAGTCAGGTTTGCCCCCATGTAAATATTTTTAGTTTGCATGTTCTTTTGTTTTTATTTTTCTTTTTCATTTTGGCTTTTGTTTTTCCTAATAATTATTTCTAAGTCATCATTCATTATTGAAGGGAATTGGATTTTTCATTAGCAGAGTTGATAACAGTTCAAAGCATCTAAACATTAAGTCCTAAACTCAGATCAGTTACGGTAAGTTTTTTTCTAGTCATTGTTCCCGGTTTTCATTGAAATCTCAGGGAAACATGATTATCCTTAAAAAAATTCTAACGTCATTGATGTTTTAATGAGAACAAATCTGATTGCTTCCCCATCCTGGAGATGATTTCTTAACTGAAATCTTAATGTCCAAATTACGATGAAAGTCATCAGAACAAAAAAATAATTCTTAAAAGATCAATCCTTCATTGCCTGGCTATGAAATCTCCAGTATCACCCCGCTCTCTTAATATCATGAAGTTTCTGGAAATTTTACAAACAAATTTTAGAGAGTTGGAAGCATTGTAATGTGTGGGAATTGTGTGTAAACCCATCGGGACACTAAACAGGTCTGCTGGCAGCGGGTAAATGCACACATGATATCAAGACAACTTTGTTGGGGTACTGAAAAAGCCTACTGGTAGCAAAGAAATGTCGGGTTCGAAGATCCTCATATATGTTTTTTTAAATTAATCATGTATCATGATGCTTTTATCATAAATGGAAAACTCTTGGATGGGATAGAAGTACTAGAGTGGATTAAATGACATCCCCGTCGAGGCTATGGATGCCTGCTGGCAACAGTGGCCTTGTCAACCGTGTCAAAGTCATCTGTATAAACATTACTACCCCTGTTATCTAAACGAGATACCGGATTACAATTTTTGGACAAAACTTTACCCAATATTATGACTGTGTTATTTTTTCTGAGTTATTGTCGAAATGCATGATCTGTCTTTTAATTGTTTCTAATAAATATTTCTAAGTCATCTGTTTCCTGATGTAAAGTTCAGATGATGCAGAGACAACTTCTTCACCCAACGCGTCTCCATTGTTGACAACCAACAAGTCTTGTCAAATTTTATCATGATAAAATGTCGTCGCCAAGGGATAGTTTTTTTTTGTAGCTGCCTCCTTCTCCTTACAAACATTTCTGTCTTTTTGGCTTTGAGAAGATTCATTGGCCTAGCTGAGTGTAAGAGTTCTTCGTTTTTAATCTATCATTTGTTTTGTTTAATTTCATGACTGAAAGCATGAAATTAGAACAAAATTTTGGCTTGGGTAATCATCATACAGTTTGTGATTTCTTTGTTTCTTTTGCAAAAGGGATTACACCTAAAGGGAATCTATATTTTTATAAACCTTAAAGTTTGTAAGCTAATCTTTTTATTTGTTTATCCATTACCATTGATTTATTCACTTGGGAGATATGATTTAGTCATTTCTATGGTTGATTATATGGTTTTTCACATTTGGTATATGCTTGGTTGTGTAGAACCTTTGGTTAAATTACAAATATTAATCCTACTCTTACCAGTCGCATCACGATCTGATCACCATGGTACATAAATGACACACTCATAATTCCACATCACTCTTTGTCTTGCATAATTAAGTCTCACATTCATTATTGGAAGAGGTAAGCAGTGGTGGTTTTGGTTTAGTGTTCATTGCGCATAATGGTTTACTATCCCGTGTGTCCTCTGTTTCTTACCCACCCAAAGATCAAATTGTCAGTTATGGTAGCCTCTCGAGCCCTTAGGTATCCAGGCTCTCCCGATTTTACAGACCTTTTACTGTTGTTTGTATATTGGAGATCACAACCTACCTTTCGCTGCCATTATTGTATCTGTGTGATAGTACCCATGGCGCCCGTGGTAAGAATTGAACCGTTTGGTTCACAAGCCCTCCTCTCTCATGACAATGCCATAGGTGACATTGTGGCACATGGCTGGGACATTTTCATCAGATGTTTTGAGGGTTATAACCTAGCAGTGGCACAAGATTTTGCTCAGTCATTTGATGGTCCTAAGGCTAAGATTAAGGATATACAACTCAAAGTGATTGAGGATTCTATAACACATGCTATAGTTTTATCCCAAGAAGTGGATCGATGGTTTAAGAACATCAAAATCGAAGGCCTGCCCTGGCGTTTTCTCATGGCATCTAAGAAATCGCAGTGCTTCCCAAAAGATACATGGTTTTGTGGGATAGATTCTGCAAAAATGGTTACGATTTTGGAAGAACCGCTAAAAACCCATTTCCCAAACAGGGTCGTTTACCTTCCACATGGGCAATTTCTTCAGAAACGAATCTATCTTAGAGGTATGCATCATTTTCTAAATAGAAATTTCTCAGAAAATCTGTTTCGTTTGAGGCTATTTTATTTCCCCTTTCCTCTCTGTGGATTTGAAGATTTGAAGATCTGCAGAAAATGTCTAAGTTTTACCAGAGACAAAGGCTGAGCCCACTGTCAAGTCCGTTCCACCATGTCCTTATTCGAATCCTCATGATTTCACATTTATCTAAGACTGGTGATAATTGGGAAAGTTTCTTGTTGAGAAATATTTTTACCCTACCCAACAATATAATTGAATTACCTCTCCATCTCAATGAAAACCCCAGTCCCTGTAGATCTAACCCTACTATTCCTCCCCATGAGCTGATTTAGGTTGTCCCAAACGAATCAGTTGTCAAGAAAAAAGGCATGTATGCGAAATAGAGTAATCCAGATGTGCATTTTACCAACAAGAGGATTAAGCAGGCTGGTAATGTGATTATTAAAAACTCAACAAATTATAACACCATCATAAATTCATATGCTTCTTTATCAAATCTCTGAAATGGTAAATATTTGTTTTGATTTTTGTGATTTGTTTATGTTTGAAAAACAATAACTAGATTCTCTTTGATTTTATTTTTATTATTTTAGACTAGCTACAGAATCCTGTAGCTTTTCTTTTGAAATTATTTATTTTGATTATTACATAAATTCGATTTTGTTTTATCTTTTTCAAGAAAACAATAGTTTATGATGCTATTTTGAAGGAGAATGAGTCATGGGATGAGCATTATTAGACTAGTATTTTTCTATTTAAAAAAAGACCAATGTCATTTATGTAATTATTTTTGATATAAAATCCTACAGGAGTATTCTTGATGTTATTCTATTTTTGCAAAACAAACTTATTTTTAGGGATCATCCTCTATCTTGTATGATAAGAGGTAATTGATCTAGGACATGTTTAAATAGATATTGTTGTTTAGTGTTAATATGATCTTTTTCTGGATTATAGTATGGACATATAATTTTTGGAAGTGATATGGGAAAACAATTAGTTGTTGGCTTTAGACCTGTGTGAACTATACAATATTTATTTCATTGTTTTCTCCTATTTTTTTTTTTTTACAGAAACGGTTATGGAGTGTTTATATTCATCTTGGACTGAATGCCGAAAATCTGATTACATTGATGATTTCTTTGTCTTGTTGCATCTCACTGCTAAGGATGAGGGTGCAGCTGAAGCTTGAAGATTTCTTCCTTGATAAGGAACCCATAGAATCGATTTCATAGATTTTCCCCCACTTGGAGATACAAACAAATTTGTTTAATAGCAAGCAGTAAAACATGGTAGCAATCAGCTTATGGAATGGGTTCCCATGATTCTTCTTCATCTTTCATCTTGACCCTGACAGAGAGGAGGGCAGATTTGTTGGCTTCGATGTCTGCCTCTTTATTATGAGTTCTCAACACATGGTAGTACTTCAAGTTCTGGAAAGTGTTTTCCAAGCCTTTGATTCTAGTTATCAGCCTTGATAGTTTAAGATCCAAAACTGGGGAATTGGAAACCATTACGTTTATAACAATCTGGGAGTCACCTATAACATTAGGTTCATTTATGCTTAATTCTTTGAGGATCTTGAGACCTTGGAAGAGGGCCAAGGCCTCAGCTTGAATGCTGGAAGAATATCCAAATCCCCAAGCATAGGAATGGATTTTATCCCCAAATGGATTTACAACAACACCTCTTGCACCAGCTTTGCCCGGGTTGCCCTTTGCTGCTCCATCAAAAAAGAGGGAATGCCTTGCTTGCGATTTGATCTAGTCTTGAAAGTTGGTTTCAGATTTCCTTATTTGCCAATCTTTAATAGTAGGGGATTTTCTAACTGCTGGATGAAATTGAATATCTAGAGTTGATCCCCATGTGATGTCCTGTGGGCTGAGATTGGAGTCGTCTTTTATGTCAGTCAAGCATTCCTTTATGTGGCATTTAATCTTGGTTTCTAAGGCCTTATGGTTCTTCTTTGTATTTCTGAAGATTCTTCTATTATGTTCTAGCCATATCTGCCAATAGATAACCTTTGGGAGGAAAGCCCATGCCGATTTAATTATCTGGTTTTTAGGAGGAGGGCCAGGATATCTGATTGCCCATTTAGAGAAGAGTTCAGTAGTGGAGCAAGGGAGCATGAAATTAGGATCCAAATCTTGAATAAAGGAAGACCAGATCTGCTTGGAGAAGTTGCATTCTAGAATTAGATGGACTGTTGTCTCTGCATTTTCATTGCACAATGAGCAGATGGATGGATCGTAGAATCCTTTCTTCTGAAAATAGTCATAAGTTAAGATTTTTCCATGGCAGAAAAGCCAGGCAAAGAAGTCCACTTTGGGCTATGAAGGAAAACGCCAGACCCCTTGCCAAGGAGATGGGTCAGGGGGGGCATATGGCCTCTCATTCAGTTTGGTGTACCCCAAGGAGATGACATAACCTCTGGCATTCGACCCCCATCCTTTCAAGTCTCTTTTCCTCATGTGCGTGGGCACCAAACCATGTAGTAAATCGAGCAGCATGGTCCATTTGGTGGTCAGATGATCCGACACCTCAATGCGTTTACATCCTGCCCAGACAGAGTTGTTCCAGCATGAAATATCCCACAACGATCGCAGTCCCTCTCTGTCCATCCAGCAACGCGGCGATCTAATGGAGGCTCTGTCTTCTATTGGATCCTTATTCATGATTTTGTTTGTCCAAATGTTGATTTTTTCCCGTTACCTGGGATCCAGTAGGAGTGCGCAGTAATTAGAGGGGCGGCTTTAGCATACAGTTTGAGAAATGTCGAGTTAGGCATTTGAATCACATTTTCTAGACATCTGGATCAAGGTCCTCTGAAATATTTTTTCTAGAGAGCCAATTGGGCCCAGCCAGGCTTGGGCACAATGATCCTCCAAATAATCTTTGCCGCCATTGCCACATTCTACTAACAGAGATTTTTGAAATTTAGACCACCCTCCCACAGCGGCTTGGAGATGGTTTCCCAACTGATAAGGGGGATCTTGTTTTCATTCTATTTTCCTCCCTTCCAAAAGAACCTCCCTACGTACTCTTCCATTTTTTTTAAATGGTTGTCGGAGCGAGAAGCCCAACGAATTGAAATAAAGGGAGGTTGGTAAGAACAGATTTAATTAAGACTGATTTGCCAGCAGTATTGAGTCAGGAGTAACCCCAGGCTTGAATATTAGACTTGAATTTCTCCAGCTGAGGGAGCCAGTCTTTGCTTGCAGGTCTCTTATGAGTTACAAGGAGGCCCAAGTATTTAAAAGAGGACCAAGAAGAGGAGGCTGCAAAACCCAAACATCTAGAAATGCAAGAAAGAAATCTGGGCGTTATATTCTAGCTGAAGATGTGGCATTTTCTCTTGTTAACAACGCTGCCTGAGGCCTCACTGAATTCATTCAAAAATGCTTTGAATTTTAAGGCAGAGGAGAGAGAGGCAGAGCCCAAAAGCAGAGTGTCATCTGCAAATAAGGCGTGATTAATGTTTTTGACCCCTCTTGCAATACACAGTCCATTAATATCTTGATCTTGCATCTTTTTGTCTAACAAGAAGCTGAGGACAGAGGCTTGGATGACAAAAAGTAGAGGGGATAGAGGACACCCCTGCCTAAGTCCTCTCAAAGATTTGAAAAAATCAGTGGCTCTTCCATTTACAAGAGGAGCAATCCATGGCTCCGAGATACATGCCCGGATCCATTTAATGAAATTTGCTCCAAAACCAAACTTGCTCATAACATTTAAAARAAAACTATRATTTACTCGATCAAAAGCATTTGCTAAATCAAGTTTAATCACCATACCTTTCTCTTTTCGGAGAAGACTTGAATGAATTGCCTCTTGTACAAGGATGAAGTTGTCCACGATCTGCCTTCCTTGGATGAAGCCTCCTTGATTCTTAGGAATTATTTTAGGAAGAATGAGCTTTAGCCTATTTGCAATTACTTTAGTGATTAATTTATATCCATTGTTTCATAGGGAAATCGGACGAAATCTACTGAAGTTGTTGGTGCCTTTTTCCTTGGGTATGAGGACTAAGAAAGCAGAGTTTGTGCTACCGCCTATTTTCTGAGTATTTTGAGACTTTTGAACCATTTTGAGAAGGTCCTTTTCAACAATCGGCTAGCAGGATTGAAGGAATCTGGCAGAGAATCCATCCGGCCCAGGGGCCTTATCCAGATCCATATCAAACATAGCCTTTTTGACTTCATCTTTAGTGAATTTGGCCTCAAGAGTTCCCTTCATTCACTAAGATATTACAGTGTGTATAATGTCTAACAGATCTGAGTATTGGTTTGGGTCCTTGTCTTCACTATACAAGTTTTGAAAATGAGAAAAGGCTGCTTTCTTTATGTGATAAAAATCCTTATGAATATCACTATCCTCTTTAATCTCTGAAATGGTGTTGAAGCATTTCCTTTCCTGGGCTTGTTTGTGGAAAAAAACAGTGTTCCTATCACCTGCTTTGAGCCAGAGATTGTGAGATTTTAATCTCCAATACTCTTATTTAGCTAAGCAGGCCTTGTGATAGCACTGTTGCAGCTGAGCTTCTTGATCTATTAACTCCTTAGTGAGTATAGCCTTCTCCATACAAGTTTGATGGGAGACAAGAGTGGATTTAATGGATTTCCTTTCTATATCCGGTTTGGACAGAGTTTTGACCCATGTTTTTAGAACTCCGTTTACCCTTCTAAGATTTTCCTCCCAAATATAGAAAGGTGATCCTTTAACTGGTTGATTCCAGCATTCCTTGACATTTTGCATAAAGTCTGGCTCCTTTACCCAGAGAGGGATGAATCTAAAGGGGATGGGACCCAGATTAAGGTGAGCTAGAAGTTATAGCTTTATGGGCTTATGGTCTGAGACGCTGCTGGCAAGAATATGCATTCTAGGCTCTAAACCTAGCAGCAAATAGGAGCTTTGAATAAAAAATCTATCTATCCTGGCAGCAATATGTCCAGGGCCCACTCTTTTATTAGACCAAGAGTACTTATCGGAAGAAGGTTTGATATCCAGCAAGTGCTAGTCCTGCATAATGTCCTCCACCCATTCCCTTGCCAGATCTCGAACCGTGCTGCCTCCCCTTTTTTCAGAAGGATGAAGAGTGAGATTGAGGTCTCCAGCAATAATTATATTTTCCAGATTTGTCAAATCTGCTTGGTGCCTTATAGAATCCCAACAGTCTTTTTTTTCCCCAACATTGACTGGAGAGTAAACATTGAAAAGACAAAAAATTTCCTTAGTGTCGAAATTCTACATTTTCAACAACAACCAATGAGTGTTCCTAGCCTCAAATAGGACTGTAAATTTGTTGACGCTCCAAAGAGTGTCGATCCCTCCTGAGGCACCCCGGGCAGAGATTTCTCTTGCTTCACTTTTAATCCAAAGTTTCTTTCTTGCTTGAAGGAAGGCTATGTCTTTCAGCTTTGTCTCCTGGATGAGAAGTATGTCTGGGGTTTCTGTTCTGATTAAGCTTCTGATGGCTTCTTCCTTTGCTTTGGTCCCCATACCTCTACAATTCCAGGAGATGACCTTCATTATTTATGTTTTTGGTGGGCTCCCTTGGAGCCTTGGGGCTAGATTTTCAGTATCTTAGGCTTTGGGGCTAGCAGTTTTTCCAAAGTTGGTTGGCTGCCCTGAAGTTTATCTTTGTAGGCCTCCTACTCCCTTTTTTCCCTGTCAGTTTTCCGGCCTCTTGAAGATCTTCTTACCGAGGTTTGGGACTCTCCTATTTCTCCTTCCTCTTCTGATTCTTCCGTTTCCTGCTCTTCTTCCTCAACTTCTATAGTCATACCTTTGGGATCTTCAGCACTTGTTCCTTTGTGGGAGGCTCAGGGAGTACCTTTGCTTGAAGGAGCTATTTTTTGGGCCTCGATCTCCTAGGTAGATTCTGTCTCCTTTTGGACAACGACCTCCTGTGTGTTCTCTGGTTTTGAGCTTAGAGGATCAAACTTATTTTCTAGAACAGGTTTGAATGGGATCTGCTGGGCAATGGCTTGGTGAGGTCCTTTTCCATTAGGGCCTCCTGGCTTTTGATTCTTGATATAGGGTTTGGATCTCTTGACTTGGTTCCATCCATCCTCCTTCCCCTGCACAACCTCATTGTTGGTCAGGCAGCCTCTGGCGAAGTGGCCATAAACATGGCATTTTCGGCATTTGAAGGGCAGCTGCTCATAGGCCAGTTTCTGTAAGTGTGTCCAGCTTCCGACCTTTAATGTGATGGACTCTGGTAGTCCCACCTCTAGATCTACTTCCACACAGATCCTGGCATAGTCATATTGGTCCTTATTGTTCGCTCGATCTATAAATTTCCCCAAGGCATTTCCAATGTGCCTCAGAGAGTCCCAATTCCAACAGTGTACTGGGAGATTTGGAAGTCTGACCCACATCGGGACTGCTTTGGGCACATCTACTGCCGGATCGAAGTCCAGGGTCCATTTATTCAAATAAATACCCTGAGGGCCCATGAAGTAGGGGCCATTTTGGAAGATCAGATCTTTGTCGTCCTTTGATGTGAATTCGAAGAGGAAGTATCCTCTCCCCAAAAAGTAAGAGGTGACATTTTCTTTGATCAACGACACCCAGTTTCCGTTGACCCAAATTTCAGTGGATTTTGGGGAAGGCCATAGCCCAGTGAACTGGCCGATGAGAGCTTGATCGGCCAATGATAGAGCAACCTGGATCGGGGTTTCTGGAGGGAGGGAGATCACCGGAATATCGTCCAATTTTTTAACAAATTTCATAGCTTCAGTATTTTTCTTCTTTGGAAGCCCAACCAAGAGCCGATTGAAAGCCTCAGAAGGCGAGATCGGTGGAGGAGGCGGAAGGGACGCCTGGGGAGTGCCCAACCCCTCCATGGTCGCAATCCTTGGGATCGGGCCTGTCCAAAAATCTGCCTTCCCTTCTGCTCTCCCAGTTCGCGTGCATTCCAGCAAGGAGATGGGGAAGTAAATCTTATGGAATAAATTTCAATGTATTATTGTTTTCTCCTATTATTTCTATGTTATTTCTATGCTATTATTTGTTGATTTAGCTTTAGTATTGTCTTCATACTGATATTTCATATCGTTAAATATTTAAATGTTGTCCATGGTCTATTGGTTCAATTTGTACTTGTGATCAATCAGTCATTTAGTTATTTTTGAGTTTACTTCTGATATTAAATAATTGATAATATCAATACCCAAGATCGAGATTTATTCTGTATTCAACTATTGGTTATCTTGAGGTCGTAGGATTTTTTAATCAGTTATCTTTTTGCTGTTATAAATTCACTCCAAGTATCAAACACTTCCTTGAATTTCTTCAGGAAGAACTATCGTTTGTTTCTGTCATAGGTTTCCCTTAAATACAGAACAACTAGGAGCTCATACAATGCAGAGAGAGGAACTTAGTTTATGGTTGATCAATTAGAGGTTAGTAGATGCATTACTTTCTTTTATTCAAAGTTGTTTATGAATGAAACAATGATTGCATTAATTATCTTTGACTGTTTTTGTGTCATTGTTTCAATTGTATTCGCTTAGTATTTACTAGGTTAATATCTTTGAATATTAGTTTTATATTTATTCTTTTTGATGGTGTTTCATAAACGCCTGTCAACAGGGAACAAGGTGACAATATTGATCGATGGGGGAACATCCCAAAACTTCACTGACGGTAACATGGTCAAGAGGAGAGGAATTTCAACAAAGGAATTCAATGGGTTCACTATAGTCATACCAGGAGGCCACCGGATGAGTTGCACCAAGTAGAATCCCAAACTCACAATAACCATGGGAAAATACTCAATGAGAAATGATTTCTTTGTGGTGGACATACCAGACACCAATGTAGTGTTGGGCGTTCAATGGATTTACTCTATTGGGAGATACACTACTCATAAGAATACCATGGAGATGGAGTTCACAGGACCAGATAGAAAGAAAGTGGTCCTACGAGCCATGCACTAATACCCACTGAAGATTGTGTCATTGCACAACATGGAGGTATTTATGAGGCACAATGATATAGAGTGGGCTGCAGAGTGTTTTATTTCTGACAGAGAGCCACTCGACCATCTACAACAACTTCTAGAGGACTTATAGGTATTACTCTGCAAACATCCTAAAGTATTTAGTGATATTCCTCCTGGAATTCCACCTGATAGAGGTTTTGAGCATATCATAGAGCTAGAAGAGGGGGTCCAAGAAGTTATCGCAAACCCCTATCGATACCCCAAATATTACAAGGATGAGATTGAAAAAAACATCAAAGAATTGTTGAAAATGGGCCACATCTTTCCTAATTCCAACCCATTTGGCTCTTCTGTTGTCTTAGTCAAGAAGAAGGAAACTACTCTGTAGATGTGTATTGACTATAAGGTTCTAAATAAGAAGATGATCAAGAATCGATACTCCATACCCAGGATTTATGAACTAATGTACACGCTCAAGGGTGCCAAATTTTTCTCGAAGATTGATCTTCGATCAAGGTATCATCAGATCAAGGTACGAGAGTAGGACGTACCTATGACAACCTTTTGATGCCACTATGGGAATTATGGGAATTATGAGTTTCTGGTCATGCCTTTCGGGCTAACTAACACCCCTACCACTTTCTAGTTGTGCATGAATCATGTGTTTAATATGAAGCCGAGGAAGTTCTTATTGGTCTTCTTTGACGATATCCTCATATACAACAAAACATGGGAAGACCATTTGTGACATCTTGATGAAGTACTTGGTATTATAGAGAGTCAACAGTTGTATGGAAAGGAATCCAAGTGCAAGTTTGGTATGAAGAAGATGATCTACTTGGGGCACGTGATTGGGGAAAATGGGGTACAGGTGCACCAAGAAACGATCAGGGTGATCATTGAGTGGCCGAATCCGAGGAATGTGACAGAACTAAAGAGTTTCCTTGGTCTCTGCACTTACTACAGGAAATTTGTAAAAGGATTCTCATAGATAATAGTTCCATTGAATTATCTCACCAAAAAGGGGGCTTTCGTTTGGATAAAGGAGGCCCATGAGACATTCGAGAAAATGAAGCAGGTGATGTGTTCATGCCATGTTTTAGCACTCCATTTCACTCATCCCTTTGTCTTGGAGTGTGATACTTCGGGAATTGGGATAGGAGTTGTATTGATTCAAAGAGGTCACCCAATAGCGTTTGGGAGCCGCAAACTCCGATAGTATGAGTGACATTAATTCATATATGACAAATAGATGTTGGCCATAATGCATGCTTTGACCAAATTATGGTAGTAATTGGTGGGAAACAGGTTCAAGGTAAATACTGATCATAATAGCTTGAGGTTTCTCATGGAGCAAAAGGAGTTGAGCGAGCAACAACAAAAATGGATTAGTAAAATCCAAGCCTATAATTTTGCAATTGAGTATGTGAAAGACAAAAATAATGTGGTTGTTGACGTACTATCTAGGATACCCACTCTCTCTGTCATGGAGATTTCAATGGAATGGAGGGCACTTCTATTGGTACAATACTCCAAAAATAAGTTTTCTCGTGAGATAATTGATGGTCATATCTCCGATGACAGGTACAGGGTTATTGACGACATCATATATTATAAGGACTATATGTATTTAGTACCGGAATCTCAGTTGAAAGACAAAATTATGCATGTTGTGCATACTTCTGCTTTGGCAGGTCATCCAGGGTACTTGAAGACTTATAGAAAAATTTAGGAGAGGTTTGCTTGGAAGGGTATCAAGACTGATGTCTTGAAGTTTGTATGGGAGTGCCACATCTATCAGCAAAACAAGGTTGAACATACCCATCTAGCAAGATTTCTCCAACCACTTCCTATTCCTGAACAAAAATGGGAAAGAATTTCGATGGATTTTATTACAGGGATACCTCTGTTCAGAGGAAGGATTGTATCTACGTTGTGGTTGAAATGCTTAATAATTTCTCCCATTTCTTTTCCATATCCTCCAAATACTCTGCAACATAGGTAGCAAACTTGTTCTTCAAAGAGGTATTTCAGCTGCATGGATTGCCCAAGACAATTGTCAGTGATTGAGACAACATATTCATGGGGGGTTTATGGTAGGATTTGTTCAGACTCATAGGGACACAATTAACGCCTAGTACTAGTTATCACCCTCAGAATGATGGGTAGATGGAAATTGTGAACAAATGGCTCGAGGGGTATTTGAGAAATTATGTATCGGGGCAACAAAAGGTGTGGATCAAATGGTTTCACTTGGGTGAGCATTTCTATAACACCACTTATCAGAATTCAACCAAGATGAAACCTTTCAAAGCCTTGTATGGTTATGATTCCATCAACTTTGTGGACCTAACATTTGCAAACAACCGGGCACCCAAAGCCAAATATTGGATTCAACAGAGTCAGGACATCAATGAACTCTTAAAGATAACCTGCAAACGACACATAATCAACATAAGATGTATGCTGAGAAGCATAGAGTGGAGCGTAGTTTCAAGGTGGGAGACTTGGTATACCTTTTCTTGTAGCCATACAGTCAGTCATCCTTGAAAATGAAAGGGGTAGAGAAATTGAAGCCATGATTCTATGGTCTCTACAGGATTTCGAGGTGAGTTGGGGAGGTGGATTATGAGTTAGAGCTTCTAGAGGGGTGTAAGATACATAATGTATTTCATGTTTCATGCCTCAAGAAGCCAGTGGGGCAACATGTTGTCATCTCTATAGAGATACCACCATAGGATGAAGAGGGGCAGTTGATCCTAATTTCGGAGGAGGTTTTGGAGACCAAAGAGTGGAAATTAAGGAACATGAGCATCAAAGAGTACCTAATCAAATGGAAAAATCTTCCTATCGAGGATGTTACTTGGGAAGGAGAGTAGATATTGCAACATCCTGTATTACAATTGCTTGAGGACAAGCAATCTTAGGTGGGGAGGATTGTAATTTCCCCATTGCCCTAGGAAGCATAAGGAGTGGTTTCGTTAGCCTAAATTGGTTCCCATAGGCTAAATAAGAAAAGTCACCTAGGGAACTCAACTTTTTCCTAAGAAATAACTTTATAGAATGAAAAAGGGAAAAAAGGGGAACATGGGTCTTAGGCAAATGAAGTCACTTAAAAATTATAAAGTGTGCAAGCATAAAGTGACCTTAAAAAGAAAATTAAAAGTAAAGTGAGCGGGAAATGAGGAGGTGCCCCTCATTCTTTCATTTTCTCATTTGGGAAAAATATTTTGGATATCTCTTGAGAAGAGAGACTAGGGTTTTTGGAAACCCTTCTTTGTTTACTAGTTTCAGTGTTGCAATGATACACCCTAGCTAGTATTGGGATCAGAATCAATCACATTTCGACATTGTGCTGCATTGATAAGGAGAGACTCATTCTCATAATCGATTTATTGAGCTGGGTGGAGAATATTCTTAGTGGTTTCTTAGTGCATATTTGGAAAATCAATTTCTTGGTTATTGGCTGAGTTTACAGGTGTGGGCACTAATATTCTTATGCTGGGTGCTTTGTCATTCCTTCGTGATTTGTGTTGATTGGGGGATGAGTTGTTTGAAGAGAGGAATCAAAGATATCATTGCTAGCTCTTATATACTCCTTGTGGGGCACCAATCCTCTGAACTGACAAATATTTTAGCATAAGGATAGAAACAAACTACAACTACTTGAAGGCTGAGTTATATCTCCAAGCTGGGCACATTTATTCTCTATTTCTGGACCGTGGAGCACTGCCACTATTTCTTGGAGTCTATTTATGTTCTTGGTCGAGTAGCAAAAATATTTCTTGGCGTATTCTATTATTATATGTTCTTATATTTACAACTGCATAAATATATATCTGATGGTGTTTCCTAGAGGGGTTGAACCTCTACTTTGAGATGTCCATTTGTTGCTGCTAGAAGACAATATTCCACTCTAATCAGATCACTACAGGATTTCACATATTCTCCCATTAACTCCAGGTTCTATTTTATTATTACAACATGTGTATTTGTTTGCTAATGTTATAAACTGAAACTATCATTGGAATTTTCCTTATGCACGTTCTGGGACAATCTATGTATGATTTTATTGATTTTAATAAAATGAGAAACCACTACTTATAACATTTTTCTTTGCAGTAACATATTTAATGGCTGTCATTATTGGAAATTACTTATGAATTGTTAAGAGGTCTCTTCATTGTAAAAAGATATAAAAATTGCACCTACAACAACTAGTATACAAACTGTTTGAAGAAATGCCACAGTGACAATACCTCCTTAAACTCAGAAAAATCACCTCAAATCTAGAGAATACCAAGGTGGGTATCCTACAAGGGGCCACTGAAAACACCTTCATTTTTTAAGTCTTCCCAATAAGAAACCCTATCATCATAGGGTCCATAGATATTAATCACTGAAAACGCATTGTCACTATATTTGAACCTTGAATTTACAGAAAGAGACGAAGGAAAAGAGGAGGAAGATAACGATTTAAAATCAGGGCTCCATCGAGTCAAAATCCCCCCTAAAATCCATTCAACATGAATGGTACAAAAGGACCAATTTTCAAGCCAAGAGGAGAATATCTCCTTAGCCTTCTCTCCAAAACAAATTGTCTCCTGAATTAATTTAACATTTGGCTTAAGGCTTGTGATGAGCCTTTTGAGGGATAATTGTTTTTGGGGGACCCTACCCCTCTCATGTTAAATGAAAGCATCATCATATGGATGGAGGTCTTAGGGCACTCCCTTCTCTGAGGTCCCTTGTAATAAAAAAATGTTTTCCTTTTTTTATTTTAGTTGTGGCCCTTTCCTGGGCCTTGTGAAGGTGGGATTTCCTTCCCACTAGATTTGGATGAGGGGGATCAAGAGCCATCCCTCCTTTGGAGGGAGAAGATTCATTTTTTTGGATTCCTTTGGAACATAGGGAATATCTAAGGATGGGGGGAGGAAACAAAGGCGTTGATGGAGCACAAGGGGCAGTCCTGGGGGGATTTGAGATCTGTTCTGTCATAACATAAGGAGATGGAAAAGAGGGGACCACCTAATAAGTGAAGGGATCAAGAGAGGGAGGAGGAGGGGGAGAAGGGGAGAGGTAGAGGGAAGGAATGACCTTTGAAGGATTCGAGAAAACTGCACATTCTAACAGAGGGGAACTTAGAGCCACAAAAAGAAATGGGGAAAGAAAGATATAGGGGAGGGGAACAAGGGAAGGAAGATGAAGAGGGGAATTAGGAGAAAGAGGGACTAGGGAAGAAACCAAAAAAAGGGGGGATATGGGGGATAAATAAGGGGAGACATCCAGGGAGTGTTAATCGACAAGAGGAGGTCGATTAGAAACCAAGGGGGAAGATCTAGAGAAAAAAAACATTGGAAATTTTTCTTGTGGAACCAGAGATTGAATGGAAGGGGGAGGAACTGAAGAATTACCTGGAGGCTCAATGGGAGAGGACATCTTCATAATGGCTTGTTCAAGAGTTGAATATTTATCTCCATTAAGAAATACCTCCATCCTTCTTCCCTCCACTGAAACCGCTTCCGTAATCCCATTACGCCCAATAGTTGATTTTTCCTTCTAGACCTTCACATGATTTTGAAACAAAAAGGTGACCCGAGAACAATGAGAGTGAACATGCCCAATTTCATTACAGTTGTAACAATGGAAGGGATGCTTCCAATAGTATATGCACTGGTTCTAGGTTTTTTCACTAAAGATGATATCGACAGTCCCAACCAAACCCTCACACACAACTACCTCCACCTGGATCCATGCCCAATGATGGTCCTGTTTGAAGGCCTAGTTGGGATCCAGTCCCACGAAGGTACCAATTTTGTTGCCTATTTCCTCCATCACTTTCTTTGACCAAAGACCTAACGAAATACCAGACATAATTTCCCAGACTTGCATGAAGGCCACAGGTTCTCTCGCAGGGTCAACATACACAAACCAAGGTATTAAAGTTAAGCCCGAGGGGCCCCAGTTCCATTTCTTCCCTAGTAAGGCATTGCAGTTGTCTTCTGAAAGAAGAGTGAAGCTATTCCTACCTCTTACCAATGTGTGAAATTTTCGAGATGTAACCAAGCATGGGTAGCCAATGGTTAGTCATCCATTTCTCTAAGGCTATGCTTCCTACCATTTTACTACTAAAGCAACCCACTAGGTTTTTTTTTGCAATTCCTGCAACCTCTATGATAGGGATATATTTCCCTACAACCATTTGGAAGAATCCCCTTTTCTCTCTAATGCACTTGCTAACTTTTTTCAGTCAAGCCTCTTTGGAGCATGAACTAGGGTTTGAAACCTTGTCCTACCTCTGGCTCTATGCTCTATTTGTCGACTCCAAAGGCGATGCTTCAACGGATTGAAGAGAAGGAATGGAATAATTTTCACCATTATTGAGAGGGATAAGGCCCTTGGATTTTCCACCCTAAAAACCCTCGTCTTGTTGATCGACATCAATAAGACTAAAGCATCTGGTTGGATCGAGGATTCAACTCTCTTGCATGACTCGATGATTTTATTCGAGTGATGGATATGGCAGCACAATGGAGAATGAGGCTTGATTTCTTCGGATCTTTAGCTATTCATCAGATGAACAAAAATCCCGAAAAGGAAACAAACTAAGGTCATAATTGACCTCATGTTTGTACCTATTCTCCATATCCAAGAGAACACAATCTTTTTGTGCTGATGTCTGCCACCTATCGAGAGTGCTTACCAGGATAGGATGCTCAGAAGAGAGAAGATTACTAGAAAAAGACTACTGACCACCATGAAAAAGTTGCCTAAAAAACCCTAGGCGCAAGCCCTTGTAGCTCAGGCCCTTGACTCCATATGTCTGAAGGACATAACCACAGTCTGAAAACCCCAAATCATAGATTCAAAGTCAAATATATCATTCAATCACAATATTAGTATTAGTATTGATGGTCATTAAAATAATCTTCAAGTTCCTTTGTTGTATCTATATGTTTTATTGACTTAGCCTAATCATTTATTGTATTTGTATGTTTTATAGATTTAACCTAATCCTTTGTCCTAGAAACAAAAGGATTTTATATACAAAGTGGTTCGATGAGTAAAAATTATTATTATTTTTTTATTTTTTGAAAAACAATTATTTAAAAAAAACTGTATTAGATATAGAACACTCTTTAATAAACCACCATTCACAAGTAACTAACTTTGTAAAGATATTATGTAACATTATATACAAAATTTCATATTAATATATTATAGATTATATAACAACCAAAAATTTCTCAACTTCATTATGATATTATGTTATCGGTTAAACACCCATTAATAAATCACCATTCACAAGTAACTAACTTTGTAAAGATATTATGTAACATTATATTCAAAATTTCATATTAACGTATTATAGTTATAGCAACTAAGAATTTATCAACTTCATTATGATATTATGTTATTGGTTAAATTTATAGAACATATAAAAAAATTATAGTGGATGGGAAAATCTCAACTTTTTCTTATTATAAGAAAAATTAGGATGGAACATTATATATCATTGATATTGTAATATATGTCAAGATTATAGTAAGATATCATTAATTATAGGTGATGATGTTTTTTGAACTTTTCCATGATATTATGTGTTAGACTCAAACATACATATTATGTAGTTATACTCTTATCATAATTATAATTTTAGATAGTATAATTTGAATATAAGCCTCTACATATTATGTAGTTATACTCTTATCATAATTATAATTTTAGATAGTATAATTTGAATATAAGCCTTTCTATAGGAATATAAGTTTTATATATTATATTCAATTATTATAATTTTAGATAGTATAATTTAAATATAAGCCTCTATATAGGAATATAAGTTTTATATATTATATTCAATTAATGAGTTATTTGAGTTATTTTTTAGTCTTCCTCATAGTATATTGCTTATATCTTCTCTTCTCCTTAAAATTTATAGATAATATTTACTATTTTGTTCATTGAGAAACAATTTGTGTGAACAACTAACTTAAGAGCTAACCAAGGAGCTAATTAGAATGAATTAAAAATGGAACCATGTTCTTAGGTATGTTTGTTGTTTATTTCTTAGTTCTTCATATAATTCATTGATCTTAGTGTTTGGACAATGAAATAAATCTATTTAGTGCATTGGTTTTAGTGTTTCATGCATTGATTATGTTATACTATCTACATTTCAGTGTTCATGCATTTGTTTTAGTGTTTCATGCATTGTTTTCCTTGTACACTAACTATATTTCAGAGCTTGTGCAGTAGTATTAAAGTTTGTGTAAAGATTCCATTATATTACTTAAATTTCAGTGTTTGTAAATAAAACAATTTTTTATTAAATTATTTTCTACAATTATCTTACTATAATGTAGTTATTTTAGAGTTTCTACAATGGATCTGTTTTTTGTATTGATTTTGGTGTTTTGTATGTATCATTTATTTTTAATGGTTAATATTTACAATGTATTTTATTTCCTCTCTTTGATACATGGTTTTGATTACAATCATGGAACGACAATTCAAGTTATCATGTCCTCTCATAACCATGAAGTGGATGATGTAAAAAGAAGAAAATGATAATGTGTTATGTGACAAAGAGAGAATAAGCTAGAAAATATAGTGATTAACAAAAGGAATATTAAAGAAGACAAGAAAGTGAAAAAAAATGGCACATAAACAAATTCAATCGCAAAAAATGAATCATGATAGTTGACCAACAGTAAGAACAAAGAAAATGAGAGGTTGAATGATTAAGAGCATATAGACAAATTCAATTGCAACAAATCACAGTTGACCAACAACAAGAACAAAGAAAACACAAGTTAAATGACTAAGAGTATATTGACAAATTCATTAGCAACATATGACAGTTTACCAACGAAAATACCATAGAAAATGAAAGGTTGAACGACTACGATCATATTGAAAAATTTAGTTGCATCAAGTGACAAGTGGAAAACAACAAGAATAAATAATGAAACTATGAATGATAAAGAGCATGCTGACAGATAAAACAAAATTCAACCAATACAACCATAGTACTAGATGGAGAGCTTGAAGAAAAAGATACTCATATGAAAAATGGAAGTTTAGATGATATATATGCTAGATCTCAATGTGTAACTGTGACTAAAGAAAATTGTGCAAGAAATATTGGTGCAATTCAAGATGGACAATATACTAGTAGCACTTGAAGATATGGATATTGCACATTGAAAATCTTGTGATAAGATTAATCGTTTGGATAAAGTTTAAATGTGTCATGTGTGTGAAGAGTCATATTAAATCATGAAGGTGGGTTACACTTTTGCTTGTTTTATGACAAAAAATACTGTATTTTCACAAGTTATTCAACTTCCGACATATAAAAGTATTTTTTTTATTTAGAATTTCACTTTACAGTAAAAAAAAAACTTGTGAAGAATTGTGTTAGCTTTCTAATGAC
>JZKD02S1674387.1:65678-90610 GCA_000966675.3 Picea glauca | reverse complement strand
ATTTGGAAGCTGTAGCTACCTTTGGAAGTCATTACTTCCCTTGAACAAAAACTATTGATTATTTCTCATATATATTGTGCATGGTGTATTGTGATGTATTGGTGTAACTCTTATAATATTGTTCATTCCTCATTGGATATAATTGAATGGTTTAAGTATAAGTTGGAAAATTTTTTAAAATTGTACTTGATACTGATTCACCCCCCTCTCAGTATCAACACATCTCTCACGAGATGACCAACGACGTATAATATACCAAGCTAAGAAATATACTATCATCAATGACACTTTGTATCGCCAAGGAATAAACGATATCTTGCGTCATTGTTTAAATCATAGAAAAGATGAGTTTGTTTTGAACGATTTCCACAATGGGGCTTGTGGTAGTCATCTATCCGGGCTTGTGACAACCCAAAACAATTTGCGAGCTGGTTATTTCTAGCCTACTATCTTTAAATATTGTATTGAAGCGGTTAAGAAGTGTCACCCTTGCTAGGTGTTCACTCGAAAAATGCGCTCGCATCCATCCCCTCTTCACCCAGTCATTACTGTCGGTCGCTTCACCAAGTGGGGGGTGGAATTCATAGATTGCAACCCAACTTCGACTGGGGGGCATCAAAAAATTATTGTGGCCATAGACTACCTCAATAAGTGGGTCGAGGCCATGCCTATAGTTAAATACGATGGGAAGACTATTGCCTTCTTCGTATTCAATCAGATTATCATCCGGTTCGGTATCCCAGGTGAGATTGTCACTGATCATGGCATTCACTTTCAGAACAAGATGATGGAAGAACCAGAATCTAAGCTGGGGTTTAGACATGGTAATTCTTCTCCTTATTACCCCTAGGAAAATGGACAAGTAGAGGCCGTCAACAAGTCTCTCAAGACCATTTTGCAAAAAACTATCAGTAAGAGTAAATCCGACTGGCATATCATGTTATATCCCACACTCTGGGCATACTGAACTTTGGTCAAGACTTCCACTGGATTTTCCCCTTTCTAGTTAGTACATGGTGTGGAGTCGAATTTACCTATTGAATAAGAAATCCCTTCTCTTAAGTTGGCAGTCGCTCTCCTACTTGACACTTCCGATATTGAGCGATGCCTTGTACATCTAGAGAGTCTTGATGAGCAGCTTCAAGATGCCTCTACGTATATTGAAGTAAACAAAATATGTGTCAAGGTCTAGTATGATAAGTCTGTCTATTCTCGGTTGTACACTAAGGGTGACTTGGTCCTATTGTATGATTAAGCTAAAGAACCATTGGGGGCATGCAAGTTTAAACCCATGTGGCATGGTCCTTACATCGTGCGACATGTTCTAGAAAAAAAGAGCCTATGAGTTAGAGGATTATGAAGGGAATAAGTTGGTCGAGCCCATAAATGGGCTCTACTTGAAAAGATACTATGCTTGAGCCCCAAGCTTAGGAATAATTCTTTGTATACTAATGTAATTTTGTGTATATATCTTTCCCCTTTTCTTTTTGTCTTCAAATTGCTTATCGAGTTTTCCCTTTGTTGGAAGATGTCAACGAAGTCCTTGGTTTACCTAGGATTTTCAGATGGAGCCAATCGTCATACAAAGAACTTGGCTTTCGTCGTTTGGGTGGTTTATTCACCCAAGGGCCTACTGGTATCTTCACGTGGCGTATGCCTAGGGCCATCCATGAACAATGTGGCCAAATATAGCGCCATTATAGAACTTTTACGTGATGTTATCTCACATGGTATTCGATCTTTAGAAGTTCAATTGCATTCCCAGTTAGTAGTATGTGAGTTGAACGAAAATTATCATGTGCGTGATCCTACTTTACTCCGACGATTCCTACAGGTACGTCTTTTAGAACGATAGTTTGATTTTATTACATATTATGATATTCCTAGGAGTTCTAATAATGTATCCGATGCTTATGCTAATTTCGTTTTAGATTGACATTTGTCACATATATAAAGAAAATAAAACCATCTCATCAATGTACACATTGTAAACTATAAGTAAAGCTGAAGATCCATTTTTATATATTTAAAAAAATATGGTGTTTATAGTACAAAATCAGGGCTAATCCCCTCAATACAGATATACAACTGGTATTACAATATCCCATGACATCTACACCTGTGGCGTCAAATATGTGTCATGGTAGCAAACCACGATGTTTATGAGACGCTAAAAGAGTCGTACCCATGCCCTGGGTACACCAACCACCTGTCGTTGCATGGCTTCAGGCATATCCTCTACCTGAACCATGGGTATCCCGTGAGTCAAATGCGACAGGTTGCCCTGCACATTTTGTAGGACCTTCTCAGATTCTCCTCCCACCGCATTGTCTCCCCAGTTGCTTCATCGATGTCGAGGGAAGCCTTCTGGATGTCGCAGACCCACATCTACATTGCATAAATGTCTAGTCAATACTTAAGCACCATCCAAAAATATTTTTGTTCTATTGTACACAAATACAAAAAAAATGAAATATGTAAAAACACTTAACATACCTATATCACTGTAGGAGGTCCTTGGTAGGAGTTGTATGTCTGGATATCCTCTAAAATCAATCCCCTCATAGGGATAGTCATTTAGAGTGACGACCTGTCGCTGCCACCAGTAGAAGAAATCCTCATTGTAGGGTGTCAGAACCTACCTTCCCCCCTGCCGCCTCATTACCTTGGTCCATCATGCCATGGATGGATCGCGAGGTCCTCTAGAAATAATCTCGACTCTAGGTCCCAAACCTGGAACTCGCTTGAAAAAGAAACTGCATAGGATAGAGGCAAACCCAAAATTTCTCTTACTTCCCTGTTTGCACTCCATCAATTGGCTCTTCATATTTTCCAGTAGTGAGGTACACAAGTCATATACTGTGGGTCTCATACATTGCACCGCATAGAACATGAGTGGCCTCAATGCCTACTGCAATGAGGTCGAACCTGTGATCTTGGTCAATACTAAGACAATAATCTTCAGACTGAGATCGTTTATTGCCCAAATAGGGATTTTACTCCCCACCTTAGGAGTCCCTGCTACATAGTGGGTGTCGATATATTCCTCTATCGTCATCTTGCTCCCTGCTCTCCATGATTTGAGGTTTACAACCTCTCCCTGGTGCGATAGACCAGTCAAAAAGTAAATGTCCTCTACTTCAATTCTCAATGGTTTCCCATCAAGATTGAAGCTCTCACTCTCAAGGTCCTAGTAACCCACAGGCATCTCGAGCAACCTCACCTGGGCTCTCATTCCTTTGAGCGCCCAAAATTTATACAAGCCACATCGATTTAAGGCCATTTGGTCCCCCAGATCTCGATATACAACAGCATCGACCTCTTCATTCTCTCTCTCTCCATTCAAGAACAATCTTGCCAAGGAAAAATAAAAAATTGAGTTAGAACCCTTTAAAAATTTTGTTTGCGTGCCTGTACGCAGCCTACTTCAATTACAGTCGCGTGTAGGGCTTGATATACACTCCCTATAGTTTACACAGGGGTGTATACCTCGTCATATGCGTGACTTGATTGAAGTCAGCTCACATACACCGAAAATCACATTTTGCGCCCTCATTAACTAAAAATTTAGAACCTAATAAAAAAATTAATCCACTAAAATAAAAGAGGAAGAGAACAAGAATTACCTGATCCAGACGGTTTGTGATTTCATTGCCTGATGCTCCCGCAATCATCATTTGAATCTTAGAGGTATTCTGGTCCAATTTGCACTAGTTGGGTAAAAAATCAAAATGGTATAGTAATTTTTGATTTTTTTTACTATTTC
Organism: Picea glauca; assembly: GCA_000966675.3. Lineage (NCBI taxonomy): Eukaryota > Viridiplantae > Streptophyta > Pinopsida > Pinales > Pinaceae > Picea > Picea glauca. The sequence goes on along the minus strand of JZKD02S1674387.1, from coordinate 86,844 downwards.
TAAATTTTGTTTACCCACTTTCTATAGTTTTAAGCCATTTTTTTCACCTAATAGAATAATACAAAGGTGGATCGAGTTGGTTTTTGCAGTTTTAACCTAGGATTCTTGCAGATTTCAGCGTTATGTTGGTCGTTCGTCACCACGGGCAGGTATTTTTATTACCCAACATATAGGATAGGTATCCACTCCATTATGCATTTTTGCATTATCCTATAACTGTCACTCTTTATGCCCTAGGTACGGACCCATTTGTTGCGACACAAAATCTTCCATCTGCTATAAAGTAGTGTTGTGATGAAGTGGTAGAGACTTACTGAACATGGGTGCCATAGTTAGATCCCCTACTACATCTGGTGCCCATGCAGAGATTTTTTTCCATAGGACCAAGAATCCCTCATAACTAATACATGACTTTATGCTGAGCCCCATTTCTCACTCATAAACATGCGACCTTATTCCCCGAGGACTCCCGCATGAGTTTTATTTAAGCTCTTTTCCAACTCATCTTTAAGAAGAAAAAATATTGTCGAGTGATTTTTCCCTTTCACACTCGTTAAATTGGACTTGAAAGGTCGTGAGTCTTAGTTAATCTCTTTTACGACTCATTATCAAAAAGTGAAAATATTGTCAAGTGAACTTGTCTCTTTCACACTCGTAAATTGGTTTTGAAAAGATGTTTATTTGACACAAGTTTATCCCTTTTTCACACCAAGTAGACTAAACGACATAAAAAAGGACATTTTTGGCATTAAGTTGTGATTGCATCTCATGCCCTTGCTTGCAGTATTGAGCCTATAGTCGGTTCTCGCTTTGTGTTATAAATCGTTTTCCTCGGCATTTTTGCATCCTCAACCAAGCATATCCTTGTTTACATCCTTCACAATTTTACACCCTATACCTAGGAGGGAACATACCCCCAATTATCCATCTCCTACGTGAATTTCCTTGCATTGAGCATAGGTACGCTGGACTGTTGGAACTATTTTTTCTTACTTGCGACATTCGTTTCCTCCTCTATATCATAGCATTCATTTGTCTATGAAAAAACAAAAAATGATGGGCGGGAAAGGAGTATTATCTTATGTTGGCAACAATCGTGTCACTTTTGAACATAGCACAAATTTATTGAGTCTATTCATCATCATAATTTTCAGATTAGCATGGCCTTAGGAAGCTGAGCTTGTTACAGAGTCCTCTCTACTGACTAGTTACTCTTCCAGTCCCTATAGAGAATTTCATTAATGCCTCTTGCATCTCATGGTTTCATTATTAGTCTATGTTATTAGAGTCCTCCATATGTCTCATGCTCTTGTTCAAAGGAATTCTTTCAACCTGTGTTGACCACTCCTCATAACTCTTAACTTTGCATGTCGGCCATACCCTCAGTTTGTCTCAGAATCACATGATATTGTAGTCCTATCATGCCCCCTGGTCCTACTTTCATCATTGGTAGGTAACCTTCAAACCTACTGTTGACATTTCATCATTGTTCGTTGACTAGGTGGTTTCCCTTGTGTTGGACGACAATACATCTATTTACACACTGGGATTGATGCAGTTTCTTGGATGCCATTAGCCTTATTGGGGGTTTCCTCACCTTTTTTAGTAGTTTTCATCATTGGCTTCTATTTAGAGGGTATTTTTTGTGTACTTATTGCACTTGTCACACACGAAAGACACACAGGTTCATTGGTTCATGAACATGTTCTTCATCCAATTTCCACCAAACAATGAAGCTCCTACTTTGTACCTCATGTTGAATGATGAGAGATGTCTTAATGATCTCCTTTCAGTGGGTCTCTTTCCATCGACTTCAGCTCATTTATTATGGAAACGAGACCTAGAGTTTTATGAGTACCTTGAGGCTTGCAATCATCAGTGGTAGGCTCTCTCTCCATCGACATTTGGGAATACATCAATGTCTCCTAATTGATGGATTCTTCAAGTGTTCGACACCGACTCCTCTATTCACACTTGTAAGAATGTACTCAGTGCCTTGATACCTACTTTCATTATCGGTAGGTCATCTCTTGTTTGTTAACAATATACCTCAATGATCGGTAATCAAACGATGTCTCATTGTGTTCGACCTCAACTCCTTTATTCACATGATGTAGACTTGCACCCTTGGAAAATTGTGTAGAAGACTTGAAGACATCACTATGTGGCCGCAACTCTCCTAAGTTGTTGATTCCTTTTCATTGGACCAGTACCTATATGACTTCAATGATCATGGGATATCATATTGTACTCTGTGGTATACACATATCTTCAAATTGGTTTTTGAGACTGGTTCTATTGGGTCTTGTTCATGACTATGACAACTATTGGCATGAAACCACATTTGTATTTGCCTATTCATGGCCACATACACTTGTTTGGTATATTTTTCACATGCATTTGCAGTGTAATTTTATTGGCAACCATGTATGAAAAGTCAGTGCATAATGTAATGAGGAATGAGTTTGTCTAGATGGTCCCCTACCACTTCACTTATAGGTTATTTATAATGTATTTCATCCATCGCAAATACTCCTCTGACCTCACACATTAGGGGGAATCTGTTAGAGAAAGATTTGCTTCACCCTATGCAATCTTGTAGGTAGGGCCTTATTCCACTTCCCTATGCATACTTATCTTCCCTATTACTAAAATCTAGAGACAAAAATACAAATTTTTCCACTTGTATGCATCTTGCACACTATACAACAAGCATACACACAGGTTGCTCCACTACAACCAGCGTACATTGGGATTTGTGCCAAAAAATTAGAATTAAATGTTGGGTTTCCATGTCACAATAGGAGATCTCTGATCCTTGGCCTTCCATATAATGGAAACCTTCCGAATCGGCCCTCCAGTTCTATTTTGAAGGCTATAAATGGGCCAATTCCGAGCTATGGAAAAGGAGAAGAATTCAACTTTGAGAGAAAAGTTACTCTGGAGAAATTATTGCTTCATATTGAGTCTGCATCCCTTTGTCCTTTAAGTCTGAACACAATGTTCAACCCCCAAGCTCTTCCCTTATTGATGGAGAACCCCATTGTATTCCTTCTATGAGCTTGCCTTTGGTGGAGGATTGAAGTGGTGGAGGCCTAGTTGGAAGGACCTTAGTTTCTCGGTTCCGAACCGTGCTGACACAGAAGTCTGTAATATTTTCGCTTTTGTTGATCATTCATTAATATAAATACTCCTTTCCTGTCCAATTGATATATTGAAAATATACGAGTTATTACCCATGGGCGTATTTGTTATGTTATTAATGGATTATGCTATCTAATGTGCTAACCTTTTACATTATCACCATATGCTTGCTTTGCTTGTTTTTTGAGAACTAGTTGCAGGTATATAGCTTTGGGTTCAAGTTCTCAATGGTGGACTTCATCGAACATCTAGATGCGGTATGCCTCTTTCTTATCTCACTTGCATATTGGTTTATATAGCATATGTTTGGAATAGATTTGATTTCTGTAGTCATTTACATCTGTTGTGGTTTACCCTAGCCATAGAGAGATTTTCCTCGTAACACAAAGAATATAACAACCCAACATCAGGTCAATAAACTGATAGGGAAGAAGATCAAGTTTTTGAGGTCAGATAATGGAGGAGATTACACTTCCTAGGACTGCAGTTATTTCTACAAGGAGACATGTATCAAGAGGGAGTTGATTGTTCCTTACAACATGCAAGAAAATGAGGTTCCATAGAGGAAGAAAAAATCCACTGTAGAGGATGCCAAATCCATGAATCATGATCGAGATTTACCCATGCTCTTATGGGGAGAGGCATCCAGTACAACAATGTACGAACAAAACAAGAGTCCTCACCGGATCTTGGGGGAAAAGACTCCTTAGAAGGATTTCACAAGTTTCAAACCAAAGGTTAGTCATTTGAGGATATTTGGTTTTCCAGTCTACGTTCATGTGCTTAAGGAGAAAAGGAAAAAGTTGGAGCCTTCTGGGAAGAAGGGGATGTTTGTTGGATACAACGAGACACCAAAGGATTACAAAATCTACATTCCAGGACAACACCAGATAGAGGTTAGTCAGGATGTCACCTTCGACAAAGACACAACCTTCATGAGGTCTAGATAATCTCACATGGAGATCGATAGTGAGGAGAGGGAGGCTCCGAAGGATGTGGGTTTAGGTCCCTCTGTTCCAATTGATCATCCTTCAGACTATTAGGAGAAGTTAGCAAAGCTAGCTAAATGAGTGGACCCTCCTAGAATCATTGTTCCAGAGACCAGGAAGAGGCGAGTTTGGCTTTGTGATGCATTGCAGGATGCAGAGAGGCATGAAGGCCTTCATGGTACTTTCAGAAAAAGTAGGAGACCTCAAAAATTCTCGTGTTATATGGAATTGATGAGTCAGATCATTTATTCTGAACCTTCCATTTATGAGGAGGCAATAATCCAACAAGTTTGGAGAGATGCCATGATGGGGGAATATCATTCCATCATGAAGAATGTTGTGTAGGAGATTGTGCTGAGACCTGATGGGAAGTCAACGATTCATTCCAAATGGGTCTACAAGATCAAGCATGCAACATATGCCAACATCGAAAAGTACAAAGTAAGGTTTGTGGCAAGAGGGTTATCCTAGAAAGAGGGAGTGGAGTATGAGGAGACACTTTCTCTAGTCACTAGGTACACTTCCATCGAGGCCATTATTTCCATTGCAATAGTCATGGATTGGATATTACACTAGATGGATATAAATACTACATTCCTCAATGGTGTGGTTGAGGAGGAAGTGTACATAAAATAACCTCAGGGCTTTGAGGTACATGGAAGTGAGTATCATGTTTGAAGGATAAAGAAGGCCTTGTATGGGCTCAAGCAGGCACCTAGGGCATGGTACTCTAGGATTGATGATATTTAGCTTAACCAAGAGTGAAGCAAATCCTAACCTTTACTATAAGTTTGTTGATGGTGATACTTTGATCTTGGTGTTATATGTTGATGAATTGTTCCTTACGGGAGCATACCGACTGATCAATCAATGCAAGAGGGAGTTGGATTCTGAGTTCTAGATGAAGGATCTTGGATTGATGCTTTAATTATTTGGATTGGAGGTGTGGCAGAAACCAGGTGAGATATTTATCAGACAAGGGAAGTACATAGTTGAGATATAGAGCAGATTCAGTACGATGGACTACAAGTCCATGGCTACACTTATGATGACAAATATGAAGAAGATGAGTGATTCCACTTCAGATTTAGATCTGGTGGATTCCACTATTTATAGGTAGATTATTAGATCCTTGATGTACCTAGTTAACACTAGGCCATATATTTTCTTTGCAGTGAACACCTTGAGCCAGTTCATGGTTGAACTGATGAACTTCCATTGGGTTGTAGCAAAGCATGTGTTCGAGTACCTATGTGGTACAATTGGATATGGTTTGAGATATGACTCAGGTGGTGAAGTGAGGTTGCAAGGATATACTGATTATGACTGGGCAGGGAGTGCAATGGATAGAAAGAGCACCTCGAGGTGCTTCTTCATCTTAGGATCAACTATGATATCCTAGTTTAGTAGGAAGCATACTTATGTACTCAATACAACATAAGTGGAGTATATCATATTCATTGTCGCAAGTTGCGAAGCAATATGTCTTCTGAAACTTCTTGTAGGAATATTTGATCAAGAGTTAGAGACGACCTTAAAACACTGTGATAATCAAATTTGTGTCAAGATTTTCGAAAAATCCGTATTTCATGACAAGTTGAAGCACATTGAGATCAACTATCACTTTATCTAAGACATGGTGCAGAAGGGAGCAGTAAAGCTCCAATACGTATCCACAGATGAGAAAATTGCGGACATTCACACCAAGCCTCTATCCAAGACAAAGTTAGTATACTTCATAGACAAGCTTGGAATGCTGCAAAATGTCTCCCTTGTTGAGAGGGAGTGTTGATGTTTCTCCAGTTAGCAACATTGGACAAACATTCTTCCATATTGGTCATGTTGATTTGACTACAAGAAATGAATCATTTACTCGCAAATATTTTCTAGTGGTGAATGGCCTAAGCGTAGTCTTTCTCCTGATGAGGAGTGGATAGACTCGAGGGGCTCTCACATTTCCTTCTCCAGGATGGAGTGATCTATATTAATTAGACATGCATGTGAGGAAATAATCATCAACATAAATATAATATATAAATAATATATTTATAATAAATAATAAATAATTATTTAATTAATGAAAATACAATAATGGAAAAGACATGTCCATTAAATGAAAAGGCACTCTGCCCAAGTTTATATATTGGGGTCCTCAATTGTAATACATCATCTCATACAATATTTATTTACAATAACCTCTCATCAAGTTCGCTAAGTCTTGTTGAGGTTTTCAATGTGTAATTATTCTATGATAACAATAGCATTTAAATCATAAGACAATAATTATCAGATCTGAAAATTAGAAAAATTCAACATATAACACCAAGGGATTGTTCAATATGGAATTTCCAACATTGTTCCCTAGAAGGGAATAAAATTGGTTGCAAACACAAATAGAAAATTTCCATCTTCATGATTATGAAGAAGATATTCTCAGATATTATGAAATTAGGTTTGGAAGGAACCCTTTCTTTAGACACCTTTTACTTAATATCATCATGATACATCATGCTCAATCTTCCTTTGTAGTTTTCGTTAAAAACTTGAAAGAATTGCCTAAAACAATTGATAAGTTACAAGAATACTTGTAAAATATTCCATATTCTCGACTTGCAAAAATATTATTGATATTTGGAATGTTCTAAGAGGCACATGTGAATATTGGAGTGAGTGTCATGAAAAGTTGTCAAAATTGATTCAACAAGTTTGGTGTCCCACAAGATTCTTCACACTAAGTGTAGTAGATATGAAGTGGTTGGAGTTTCATAAATTATTGTGCCATACTTTCACTATAGACATAGGGGAGGAAAGGAAATGGAGATATCAAATTGTAATTTATAACCCTCATCTTGTAGCACATTATATGCACTTGAGACATACAATGTTTTGGGATGAGATTTTATTTCATTTTCATTAAGCTATAGATTATTTATTTTTCTATGAATGGAAACATTGTGGATCTCCACATGTGCATGTATTGATATGAAATATGCTCATACAATGGACACTTTGAATTAGGAATATCCTTCACAAGTTAGACCTAAATTTTTTATTTCGATAGATGTGTACAGGAAATGAATCCATGTGAACAACATTAGAGAAGTATTAGAGTTAGAATTAATGGTGATGATCACCATTTCTTAAATGACACAGGCAAATATTTCAATCCGATCCAATGAAGGATTATGAAGAACTTCTTAATTGTGTTGAGCACCACATGATAACCTACAACAAGAAATATTTCCTCCAATAAAAAGTTGGAATATTAGTATGTTGATATATGTCACCATGGGAGTTGTGTGACAAGTTGAAATGTTATGTTGATGAGAATGGAGAATAAAAGTATGAGCCTAGGTGAAATGACACTATATTGAATACACATAATTGTGAAACATTGATGATGTGGAGGGACAATATAGACTCAAAACCTATTCTTTCAAAGAACATGGTCATTAATTACATATCAAAATATGCAACAAAAGATAAAAAAGGACCATATACATTCCACAACATGCTAATATGTGTCTCTTCTATTGAGAATCCAAATGAACCAACAACATGTGAATACAAGAGTTTATTATGTGAAATCAATGTTTTCAAGGATAAAGGTTCACAAATGACATGTCATTTTCTTCTAGATATACATATTTCCAAATGTAGTCATTGATTTGTGGTTCTAAATGTTGGCATGAAAGTTTTCAAATAAGTGCACGTTGATACATATAATGTTGACAATGATAATTCTCTTATTGGTGCATATATCAGGTGACCTATGGATATGAAGAACCTTGTATTGATAGATGTTGGAAAATAATGATTGTATGACAAACTCCAATGTGGTGATAAATGGTTAACAATGAAGAATGTGAATATTTTACGTGTATTTCCTCAGTTTAACTTTGTTTCTACTCTAGAGGATAAAAATTTTGTGGAGTTTTGTTGGTTTGAGTTGGTATTGTACATGACCTTTCATAATTTCTATAGAGCTATATGCCTCATATTTTATGATATAGTACATAATTAGGAAAAATTTCAATACAACTCTTGACATGTTGATCATAATGCATTGCCTCCAGTGGATCCAATTGACTTTGGATAAGAATAAGAAGTTACAAATGTGCATAGATATTCTATGGAGCATGAGTGGGAGATAATTTGTGGATTGTATAAGAATCAATTTATAATTTACAATGAGTTTGAAATTATTGAAGATAGGGATTGCAATTTTATGCATAATTGGAACTATAATTGGATGAAGACACTTCAAATAATGCTATTCATTTAATATCTCAAGAGTGAAATTGAAAGTTAATTGTTCCTAATGACCATGCAAATTCCTATTCATTTGAGAGCTTGAGGGTTTAGCAAAAAAGGGAATATAATATTATCCTTAAAAATTATAGAACATTGGGTAATCAACTACATATGATAATCCAAGGAATTGAAAGTACATGAATTTCTTCTTTGATATGAGCTATTAAACATGCCCTTGAAACCAAGTCTCTTCCTTAGGAAATTCCCTTCTTTTATATCCTACAAGGGTAGCAATGTTCAAAATATCTACAACAATAATCCATTATGTGCTTCATATACCAATAAAAGACATGGATTATTTAAAAGGATCATGTTTAATTACCTTACAAGAAGATATGAAGAATGTAAAATATATCTTGATAGATGAAATGAGTTTTATTGGAAGAATTTTGTTAATTTAAATTGATTCTTGACTTCACCAAGCTTTCTTGAAAACTCTAGTACTCCTTTTAAAGAGATGTCAATTATAATGGTCAATGATTTGGGATATTTGCCACTTGTTAAGGATAAACCTATATATGCATGTGAATGTATTGCAAAATAATTATGGAACTCATTTTGAACTATTGTGACCCTTGATACAATGTTTCAGCAATATGGATAAAGCCATGATAAAAAATATTTTTGTCATTTGTTAACAAATGTTAGGGATGTAATGGAAAATGCAGAAAACCATAAATTACTTATGAATCAAACATATACTTCTTTGGATGATTCCATAAAATATACATTAATAAGGAAATATATTTGTTTGTGACAAACGATGATGTAAAAAATCACAATAAGTGTTGTTTGAGATACCTAAATTACCCCACTTTTCTAGTGTTGCTATAAGAGTAAGTAACAATTGTTCCATTGAAATACATGAGGAAGAATTGGAACTTGAGTTACTTATTGTAGTTGGATCTAGGGTGATCATTCAAATATATGCACTGATGTAGGACTTGTCATTGGTTCTCTTGGAGTTGTAGAAACAATTATGTATAACCCTGGAAGCTTACCCCCTAAACCTCCCACATATGCTTTTGTAAGATTTGATAATCATATGGGGGTTATGTGAGATGAATCATTCTCTTATATTGTTCCTATAATACCTATTGAAAGAGGTAATAAGAATCATATTCCATTGAAATGTACTTTGGTATTAACAATCCATAAGTCACAAGTATTGACATTGGATGAAGCCACTATTAATATTGGGAAGCAATAGAGGCATGGTATGACCTTCATTGCAATATCTCAAGTAAAAGGTTTGAATGATCTTCGATTGAAACCACCTCTCTCATGTGCTCGATATGATGAGATGGGAAGGATAATAGGTGTGGCTATAAGAATAGTTGAAGGAGATACATTGGGATTGATCACTATGAAATATATCTATTATTTATTATATGCATCCTATTACTTTCTTATTTTTCACCTTCTTCATCATTGAACATTGATTTTTTTTTATACTAGTAGAATTGACAACTAGGCGGGGCTCGTACTTGCATGACATGGGGTAGATTCCAACCGCTACGACTATAACCTTTAGGTGCACAACACACCCCCTAAGGAAGAAACACAATCTAGGTGAGGTTTGAACCAGTGACGTTGCAAGGAGTGCCTTAACAATACACTCTATCGCCAACTAATATACACCCTTAGGGGCCATCATTGAACATAGTTACTTTACCATTGTTTCCATTATTCCTTATCTAAGTTTTGAAGTGAAATTTTATAGCACTATCTAGGGTATATATGATACATAGTTAAACTCTAAGAATCCAATTGAAATATTTGAGGAAGACTTAGAACTTGAGTTACTTATTGTAGTTTGAGCTAGGGTGATGCTTCAAACATATGTTTTGATGTAGGACTTGTCAATGGTTCTTTTGGAGTTGTAGTTACTTATAACCCTAGAAGATTACACCTTGAACCTCCCACATGTTTCTGTAAGGTTTGATAGTTATATGGGGGTTCCATGTGATGAATCATTCTGTTAGATTCTTCCTATTACACATATTGAAAGAGGTAATAAGAAACAACTTCCATTTAAACCTACTTTGGGATTAATAATCCATAAGTCATAAGAATTAACATTGGAAAAATGCACTATTAATATTGGGAAGCAAGAGAGGCAGGGTATGGCCTTTATTGCAATATATCAAGTGAAAGGTTTGAATGGTGTTTGATTTAAACCAACTCTCTCATATGATTGATATGAATAGATGCAAAGGCTCGTATGTTGGGCTATAAGGAAAGCTAAAAAATATAGATTGATATTGATCACTATGAATCTATTTATTATTTTTTATATGCATCCAATTACTTTCTCACTTTTTACCTTCTTCATAATTGACCATTGTTACTTTACTATTGTTCCCTTTATTCCTTTTGTATGTTTTGAAGTGGTCATTTTGGTAGCACTATCTAGGTTATAGAAGATACATAGTAAATATCAGAGAATATAATTCTTCTAAAACAAATACATATACATAACATATACACATACTTGGTAAATAGGAAANCCAATCCACATTAAAGTTTGAGGATGTAGTCACATCCTTGTTATGAAAGGAAATAAAGAGAAAATATATGGAGGTTGTGACCAAGTATGTCTTATTTGTGAGAGGTTTCCTTGTAGATAGAAATGAAAATAAGTATTCATGGAGTAGATCTAACTCTATAAGTAGATCTAAATCTCCAAGACAATCTCTAAGGAAATGTTGGAAATATGGTAAAGCTTGGCATTATAAAAAATATTGTAAGTAAAAAAAAATGTTGATAACAACAATGGATCTGATGTTTCTCATTCCATAGAAGGAAATACTTCCTCAAAATAAGGATGGGATGTGTATTTATCATCTACATTTACATGTTCATATTATGATACATGGTTGATTGACTCAGGTGCATATTTTCATATGACTCCTTATGGCGAGTAGTTTTCTGAATATGAAAAGTATAATGGAGGTGATATATTCCTAGAAGATGAATTGATAGCCAAAATCGTAGGATGTGGAAGAGTCTATTTGTTGGTTAAATATGAATGGGTTATATTTCTTCCTAGGATATGAATGAAAGAGGATCAAGGTCGTGAAGAATTGTAGTGCGCCACAAAAAGGTATTTGGAGGAAGCCCATGTGCACAAGGAGATACAACACATGACACAAAGGTCATTGGAAGAATCTCGTAGGAAAGAATATTTATGATGAGATGAGAATAGGGAAATGGAGGATAGCATGCATGAAGAATTGAAGCACATAAAACAAGAAGAATCATTGCACGACATGGGTCATAGAGAAGAAACCAAAGATTAAGTAATAAATTCTTGCATTGTTGTTTGGAGCTGCTAAATGATCTTGATGTTGCACAAAAGTTGAAAAACATGCTAGTGAAATGCATGGGGCATGAAGGGAAAACTATAGATATATCTCCCCCCTACCATAAAGGGATGTGTTCCAGGACAATAAAAACAAGTGCATAGGAAGAGAGTTCAAGATGACAACTGAACTTAGAAGCTATGATATGGATGGTGTCATGTTAGATCTAGGATCCAATGTGAACATCTTGCCAAAGAAATCTTGGGAGTTGATGGGCACACCAAACTTGGTGTGGTATCCCATTCATATTTAGCTGGTGAAACAATATAGAATATATATTATAGGATGGTTGGATCAGTTCAAAGTAAACATCGAAAGAGTGAAGACTATAGCATATTTTGAGGTGATTGAGATCGTGGATGACTCATATCCCTACCCTTCCTTGCTTGGTATTGAATGGGAATTCGACAACAATGTTATGTTGAATATGAAGAAGTGACATATGTCATTCGAGATGAATACCTTGCACGTGATTGTACCATTGGATCTAATTGAAGGTGACAGATACAATGAGCCAATCAATAAGGATGCATAGATATCCATTATTGACACAGGGAGCAGGGAGGATTATATCAATCCTACGATGGATAAGGAGTTGATTATCAAAAGTGTGGATTCTTATGATATTGATTTGGAGGATGTCATGGAAAGGTGGAAAAATAACCTGTATGAAGTATCTACTCGGAGATGCACACAAATTACCACTCTAGCGGACAAAGATGAATTTGGGCCCTACCGTTTTGACTGAATTGGCCCAGTGGATACTTTCATTATTTAAATGCAACATATTCCCTTAATCCAATGGGTACACACTCTTGATATAGTGTTAATAATTATACCCATGTAGTGGTGGGATGCACATCGAGAGCATCTCTCTAAATGGACAGTTGTGGAAGATTCCATAAGGGAAAGGTTTAGGTCGGGGTAGAAATTCATCAATAGATGTGTTCTTGCAAGAGGTGTTGGGTAGAAAAGCATTGACAGGGTGAAAAAGGAATATACATCAAATCCCAATGTGCTCTATTGATAAGAATTATGTCCATTCAGTCCCTCTAGCCCATATTGAGAAAACAAACGATCCATAGGCCTAATATTAATCCTAGTACCAACTTTAGAGGTCAATGGATTCCCCTAGGTCTATTTGTGACTAGTGCATATCCTCCATGGTGGAGACCAAGAATATGGATATGCGTGAAGAAGCGTCGCGACATATTAAGACTTGGAAAATTGATGCAGGGGTGTGTGGAGATCATGTGTAGATTCCCTGAAGAATAATACCTTACACATGTGTAGAGAAGTCAACATCAATTCAAACGATTAGGAGGTGTAGACACTTTTGTGTAATAAATACCAACATATCTATTGTACATTCCCAAGAATTTAACACGTTTTGATATAACCCAGTGGTAAATTCCGAAATCACATCTAACAATTTTGCATGTTTGACAATAGAGAAGAGTTTAAATGTCCCATGAATATGGAAGGACAAATGAAAGGTTGACGTGGACATGAGGTGTTGTGATAAATATTACCCTGTGGACATTTTAATCTCCCCTTAGCTAGGTTTTCTTCGGCTAAGAAAAAATAGAGAAAGTGGACACTAACATCCCTTGCTTTTATCTATACACACATGAAAATGAGAAGAAGGAAAAAAATACAATAGTGCACCTTTTTTGAAGGTTGTGTTGATATTAAGGTAGCTTCAGGAGGTATGAACCTCTATTGTGACCTTTGACAAGATTAGAATGTTCCAGAAAGAAGCAAAGAAATGAAGGAAACCCTAGACAAGATTTCGGCTGCAGAAATATAATTAATATGAATTAATTAGTACCCAGAAGGAGAAGTTGGCCCAGGAAAGCCTGCCAGAGTTATTATAAATACAAGGTGTCAGTCTCTCATTATACACACTTCTTAGAATTGCAGAGAGCAATTTCTGCGCACTGCAGTCCAACAGTTTTGTGCGCAAGTCCTGGGGAAGGTGTTGTGCCAGTGTTTGGGTGAGACTATATGATCAGCTTGGTTACTTCTTGCTTGGTGCATTAGCCTCCCTTGGCTATTGAATTGCTACCAATATTATTTTCTCTATCAAGGTCAAGGTGATCAGAGGGTGGCTTCGGCCTATGGTTGGGTGACAAGAGTATTGTCAATGGTAAAATGAGCACAATCCTTCATATTCTAATAGGTTATGGTCCCACACCTCCTTCATTTAGTCTAAATGCTGGAAGGAAACATAGCCACTAGGATATTGAGCTCGCTAAGGAACCGCCGCTAGGGTTACTAGCAGAAGAAGATTTCAAGACACTGCTGCTAGGGTTACTAGCAGGAGCAGTTGCAGAAACCCTAAATCTCAGATTCAACACCTTGTGATGGAGCATCTCGCTCAAAGAGAAGATATTCAGATGCACCCTAACTCAGTGCACCTTTTGGCTCTCTCAGAAGACAGAAATGATGAAGTTGAAGTTTTGGATAAAGGCATGACTAGTTACCAGTCAACCGAAGACATGAGTAAAAAAATCAGTCTTCTACACTACTCAACACTCATTGGAACGATTGAAGATGACATGTGGATAATCGATAGCGGAGCTTCTAGGCACATGACAGGAGATCAAGATAGAATCTCAAATCTAAATGAGAAGAAGAATTCATACAAGGTAGAGCTTGGAGACAAAACCACTTACCCCGTGGAAGGATTTGGACAAGCCTCCATCAAAATGAAAACATGTAACTATGATCACTTAATCAATGTTTTATATGTACCTGGTTTAGAAAAGAATCTTGTATCCATATCCTACCTAGAAGACAAAGGAAACGAAATAGCCTTCGTGGATGGAAAAGTATTATCATGGCATAAAAGACTCCAGCATAGAGAATGCTAGGGTTATCAGAAGTCACGAAGGAAATTTGTACAAACTACTAGAACAAAATGAAGAAGCTCTTGTACATGACGAAGTCAACCCTAATAAACTTTGGCATAGAAGGTATGCTCATATTAATTATCAAGCATTACCCTTTCTCAAAAGAATGGTTGAAGGAATACCAGAGTTGTAGTCTACACATGAAGGAATCTGCAAAGGATGTGCTCTTGGGAAGAATATCAAGAAACCATTCCCAAGAAGCAATAACGGATCTAAGGAAATTCTAGATCTGATACACTCAGATGTTTGTGGTTTGATGCCAGTAAAATCTCTAGGAGGATCTTCTTACTACATAATCTTCATAGATGACTATTCAAGAAAGACTTGGTTATACCTACTAAAGATAAAAGATGAAGTATTCAACAAGTTTCAAGAATTCAAAGTAGAAATAGAAAACCTCACGAATAAGAATATCAATATGCTAAGAATAGATAATGGTGGATAATACACATCAAAGGAATTCGTTGCATTTTGCAAATCGACAGGGATTAGGAGGGAGTTGAATGTTCCTCATAACCCTCAACAAAATGGTGTAGCAGAAAGAAAGAATAGATCTATTGAAGAAACCATAAAATCCTTACTAAATGATCAAGGTCTATCCATGTTATTATGGGGAGAAGCAGCAATGAAAACAATATATGTGAAGAACAGAAGTCCTCATCATATATTGAAGGACATGACACCAGAAGAAGCCTTCTCATGTAATAAACTGAAGGTGGAAAAACTAAGAATATTTGGATGCCCTGTTTACTCTCACATTCCCAAGGACAAAAGGAATAAAATAGAGGCCTCAGGAAAGAAGGGGATATTCGTAGGATACAATGATTCATACAAATCCTATAGAATATATATCCCATAGCAACACAAGATCGAAGTCAGCAGAGACGTAACATTCAATGAAAATATGGCCTTCAAGAAATCCATAGAAAAAACTATTGAAGAAGAAGAGATTGAAGAACCTAATGAAGAAAACACATAAAACAAGAATGATGAAAAGGAACAACTTGATCATCCTATGGAGCCATGTGAAAACATTGATTCATATATCATACCCAAGACCAAGAAATGACCAGCTTGTCTTGAAGCTACCTTACAAGACGCAGAAAGACTCAAGGTTTCAGAAGGAACATTTAGAAAGAGTAAAAGACCTAAAATATTCTCAAGTTATGCAACATACATGATGAAGCTTCTAGATGAAGAACCTACCACATTTGAAGAAGCAGTTCAAAAGGGACAATGGAATGAAGCTATGATGGAAGAACATCAATCCATTATGAAGAATGAAGTATGGGAAATCGTATCGAGACCTAAAGAGAAATCAATGGTAATTTCAAAATGGGTATATAAGATCAAACATGCAGCAAACATAAGCGTGGATAAATACAAGGAAAGATTCGTAGCTAGAGGGTTCTCCCAGAAGGAGGGAGAAGATTATGATGAAACCTTTGCTCCGGTGGCTAGATATACTTCCATCAGAGCTATTATATCTCTTTCCGCTTCCATGGGATGGAACTTACATCAGATGGATGTAAAGACAACTTTCCTCAATGGAGAAATTGAAGAAGAAGTATATATTGAACAACCCCAAGGATTTGAGGTACATTCCAGAGACACTCATGTTTGCAGATTGAAGAAAGCCCTATATGGAATTAAGCAAGATCCAAGAGCTTGGTATGCCAAAATGAACAACTATTTAACAAGACTTGGTTTCTCCAAGAGTCATGCAGATCCAAACCTCTATTACAAAGTCATGGACAACACCTATAATTCTACTACTAAATGTTGACAATATATTCATAACAGGTGAAGAGTCTCTCATCATCCAGTGCAAAAAGGAACTAGCCTTTGAATTTGATATGAAAGATCTAGGTCTCACGCATTACTGCTTGGGACTAGAAGTATGGCAGAAGTGTGGTGAAGTATTCCTTGGACAAGGAAAGTACGCAATAAAGATCCTTTAGAAGTTTGGAATGATGGATTGTAAGTCCATGGACACTCCGATGAATACGGATATAAGAAAAGTAAAGGATCCATATTCTGATCTAGTAGATCCATCTCTATATCGACAACTAATTGGGTCATTGATGTATTTGGTAAATACTTGACCAAGCATTTGTTTTTTCTGTGAATACACTAAGCCAATTCCAGGTGGAACCGAGACATGAGCATTGGATAGCTACAAAACATGTATTAAGATATATTCATGGAACAAGAAACTATGTCTTGAGATATTCCGTATCCAGCGATATACAACTTCATGGATTCACAGACTCAGATTGGGCAAGAAGTATATAAGACAGAAAGAGCACTTCAGGCATGTGTTTCAGCTTGGGATCCGCTATGATATCTTGGGGTAGCAGGAAATAAAAGTCTGTCGCACTCAACACAGCAGAAGCAGAGTATATCGCAACATGTGAAGCATGCACATAAGTAATATGGCTAAGGAAGTTAATCTCCGATTTATTTGATCAGATTCTAGAATCGACCATAATACATTGTGATAATTAGAGTTGTATAAGATTATCAGAACATCCCGTGTTTCATGAAATATTGAAACACATTGAGATCAAATACTACTTTATTCGAGATAAAGTCCAGGAAGGAGAGGTAAATCTCAAGTATATCCCCACAGATGAGCAGACAACAGACATCATGACAAAGCCTCTGTCCAGAATAAAGTTTGCATATTTCCGAGAGAAGATGGGGATCGTGGAAATAAATCCCTTAGATGAAAGGGAAGAAATGACTCTTTAGGTTGGGAGGGAGCACTGAAAATATTATTGAAGACATTAATTTTTTGAGATTCAAAAATAGTCCATCTTGGACAGATTCTTTCCTGTTCGGAAAGTGGCTTGAGATTTCTAACGGACAACGATTTCCCATTGTGGTTAACATGGGAAATGGTCTAGATTACTGATGTATCATAGACAATGACTTACCATTGTGGTTAACATGGGGAGTGGTCTAGGGCAGTCTCTCTTCTTGAGGGTTACTCAAGAAGACTGGCCCGCCTTACCGGACAATGATTTCTCATTGTGGTTAACATGAGGAATGGTCTGTTTTGGAGGTTGATACAGGACAATCTTTTCCTCTTGTGGTTAACAAGGGAAATTGTCTGGACAGTCATTCCTTAGGTTTTATACATTCTCTCCAGGGTGCAATTTGATTAGTGTAGGAAGAATGTCCCAGTGTGGGGAATGGTCTAGGCTCAACAATTAGGGACATGCATTCCTTAGGGTTTATACATTCTCTCCTGGGTGCACTTTGATTAGTGTAGGAGAATGGACCAGGGTGGGGAATGGTCCAGGTTCAGAATACATGACAATTATTCTTCCTTGCTTGAGAAGAATAGTCCATATATCTCATTTTTCTACTCTGAGGGCAGATATTCTTTCATATCTCACAGAGGTGAGTGAAATATTGGCCCAGATGATTCAATTTATTTTAACAATATTTTTCTGTGCAGGTTGGCATCAGATGATTGTTATGGAGACTGCCTATCTCCAGACAGTAGAGATATACTACTATGGTGGATTTGTTCCATTGTTTATGACTATGTGTCACGGTTTGAGTAGTTGCGTACTACCATGGATAAACACAGGTGTGTTCTATCAATTGATATTGTACCAGTTGTCATAGGAGATTATCCAGTTGGATGATAATGACAGTGCTCGTGATACTACCAATTGAATGGTTTGTTTGTGCTCAAGACCATACCTCCCTAGCTAGGATGGAGTGTTGATATTATGGTAGCTTCGGGAGGTATGAACCTCTATTGTGACCTTTGACAAGATTAGAATGTTCCAGAAGGAAGAAAATAAATGAAGGAAACCATAAACAAGATGTTGGCTGCAGAAATATAATTAATATGAATTAATTAGTACCCAAAAGGAGAAGTCGGCTAGGCAATCTTGCCAGAATTACTATATATACAAGATGCCAGTCTTTCATTATACACACTTCCCAGAATTGTAGAGAGAAGTTTATGTGCACTGCAATCCAACAGTTTTGTGCGCAAGTCATGGGGAAGGTGATGCGCTAGTTTTTGGGTGAGACTATCTGATCAGCTTGGTTACTTCTATCTTGGTGCATTGGCCTCTCTTGGCTATTGAATTTCTACCATGATTCTTTTCTCTGTCAAGATCAAGGTGATTGGAGGGTGGCTTTGACCTATGGTTGGGTGACAAGGGTATTGTCAATGGTAAAATGAGCACAATCCTTCATATTCTAACATGTTGTCCTTGCTTCTCCTTGTTTCTCCAGTGTTGGATCCAATCCTAGCTTGAACACGATCTCCTTAGAAAGAAAAATATTCCTCTTCTACTACTTGTACAAAGTTATATGAAAGAAAATCTAATGAAATGAAACACGCATAAACATTCATATGTAAACTAAATGAGACAAAAGTATGGGAATAGGCCAAGCTTATATTCATGAGAAATAAAGGACAACATTTACAATCACTTGATGTTTATCAAGATTCCTCCAATTCTCCTCCTATCCATCCCCTTTTGTGCACTTCCAGAATACCACTGAACTATCTATGAATGTCATAAGAACATAGGTTTGATACTCTTCAGAACTCCCCCTTTTACCTTTGAGTGGCCTCCTTATATAGGAAATAAAGGCCCAACCACTATGGAGTATTTTAGAAGTATGATTGAAGATATGGCTCAAATAAATAGGATCTTTAGGATATGATCAAGTAGATAGATAGGACTCGAATCCATTTGACCCAAACTAACTCCAACCTCCTAGAACATTCCCTCCAAAAAAGGTGGAATTGGTTGCAACCAAATTGATGCTCCAAAAAGGCTTAGCATAGAGTGTCACTAATTATCCCCCACAGTGAAGCAAGGAGTCTCACCAAGGGACTGACACTCCCTATATCTAGGAACTGGGGCGTCAGTCCTTAAAAATGGTCAAATACTCAAGGTAAAAAGTGGTTTTTCGACCTCCTAATGATGATTTTTCTTCACCAATTTGTATAGGGAACACAATAGACTCTTCCACATGATGATAGAGTGTATTTGGGCATATATGTGATGGGTTTATCCCCCAATTTTTCCAGATAACATGAACAATACTTCCACATGATGATAGAGTCATGACATTCAATTACGAAAATTAGTAGAATATAGGTGCGACACTTAGGAATGTGGAAAATCGACACCTACATAAGTAATACATAAGTGTGACACTTGTTAGAATATGATACATAAGTGTGACACTTAGTAGTGTGGAAATTTGGTGTGTAACAGATGCCCCCTAAAGTGTGAGGTCAAAAGAGAAATTGATGGCCGAAACACTTTACAAAATGATGTGCACCAAGGGGTGATAGAATAGGAGAGTCAGATAGAAGCTGCAAACAAACATCAAACAACATATATATCAATCATCTCGAGGTAGGCATACCCATTCTCGGTACATCATGGTTGTTGACCAATACACTGTGGATCCATGACAACACTGACTAAGGATATGGCCACCAAACATATAATATGGATCCATACCTCCATGACTAAATCAAGTCGTAGCCATAAAAAAATACATAGTGGAGCTACGATATGAAAAGAACATAGCCACAGACCAATACAAAGTGGATCTATGTGAGAGTGTACATCAACAAGATTATTCTCCATCACAACTTGGGTTAGGAACATAACATTGGTAGGTGCCAAAAAGGTTCCTAGGGTATTCATCCTGATCCCGAACCAGTATGATTCTAACCATGCAAATAAATGTGCAGATGTCAAACATGGTATAAACCATTGGATTATCGATCATTAATTTATATCGTTAACAATTGTGAGGGAAATCATCAGTGATGTCAATGACTCCCAAGGTACCCTAGTTAAATCCAACGAATGTGAATTAATGAGTTGAAGTTGAACATTCGGCAAAATCTTCCGATCAGGGGTCAATAATGTAAACCCACTTTTGAAAGTGAGGAAACCTTCCATCGAGGCATGTAGGCTCCAAGTCACTAATTGGTTTATAAGTCTGAATCATGGATAATGTATTGAAGTTAATAGGAACAAATTCATCGAAGGAGGGCCATGATGTATCCCCCATCATCGACAAAAAAATAATTAGGATAGTGATTTGAGATGATAGAGTGAATGTGGACAGACTGACACATGTATGAAAATGGATAATACTACATAGGTTGATTGAAGCTGAGAATTTCCTTGAACATTGTGTGACACGACAAGTGACTTGGCAACATTGACTCAACGAGGCATGAATCCAAATATAATTTGATTAAAACCAAAGGTTCTCTTCGAAGGAGTCAAAATAGTATGACAACACATGGAATTGGTATGACTCAGAGACAAGCAAATTACCCAACTGTAAGAAGAATACAAACATGTGTTATGTTCAAGGGACACTAAGAATAACTGTTGTAATGTTTCAAAATCTTGACCCACTTCCCAAA
>JZKD02S1674387.1:34398-56276 GCA_000966675.3 Picea glauca | reverse complement strand
CTATTGTCAAACATGCAAAATTGTTAGATGTGATTTCGGAATTTACCACTGGGTTATATCAAAACGTGTTAAATTCTTGGGAATGTACAATAGATATGTTGGTATTTATTACACAAAAGTGTCTACACCTCCTAATCGTTTGAATTGATGTTGACTTCTCTACACATGTGTAAGGTATTATTCTTCAGGGAATCTACACATGATCTCCACACACCCCTGCATCAATTTTCCAAGTCTTAATATGTCGCGACGCTTCTTCACGCATATCCATATTCTTGGTCTCCACCATGGAGGATATGCACTAGTCACAAATAGACCTAGGGGAATCCATTGACCTCTAAAGTTGGTACTAGGATTAATATTAGGCCTATGGATCGTTTGTTTTCTCAATATGGGCTAGAGGGACTGAATGGACATAATTCTTATCAATAGAGCACATTGGGATTTGATGTATATTCCTTTTTCACCCTGTCAATGCTTTTCTACCCAACACCTCTTGCAAGAACACATCTATTGATGAATTTCTACCCCGACCTAAACCTTTCCCTTATGGAATCTTCCACAACTGTCCATTTAGAGAGATGCTCTCGATGTGCATCCCACCACTACATGGGTATAATTATTAACACTATATCAAGAGTGTGTACCCATTGGATTAAGGGAATATGTTGCATTTAAATAATGAAAGTATCCACTGGGCCAATTCAGTCAAAACGGTAGGGCCCAAATTCATCTTTGTCCGCTAGAGTGGTAATTTGTGTGCATCTCCGAGTAGATACTTCATACAGGTTATTTTTCCACCTTTCCATGACATCCTCCAAATCAATATCATAAGAATCCACACTTTTGATAATCAACTCCTTATCCATCGTAGGATTGATATAATCCTCCCTGCTCCCTGTGTCAATAATGGATATCTATGCATCCTTATTGATTGGCTCATTGTATCTGTCACCTTCAATTAGATCCAATGGTACAATCACGTGCAAGGTATTCATCTCGAATGACATATGTCACTTCTTCATATTCAACATAACATTGTTGTCGAATTCCCATTCAATACCAAGCAAGGAAGGGTAGGGATATGAGTCATCCACGATCTCAATCACCTCAAAATATGCTATAGTCTTCACTCTTTCGATGTTTACTTTGAACTGATCCAACCATCCTATAATATATATTCTATATTGTTTCACCAGCTAAATATGAATGGGATACCACACCAAGTTTGGTGTGCCCATCAACTCCCAAGATTTCTTTGGCAAGATGTTCACATTGGATCCTAGATCTAACATGACACCATCCATATCATAGCTTCTAAGTTCAGTTGTCATCTTGAACTCTCTTCCTATGCACTTGTTTTTATTGTCCTGGAACACATCCCTTTATGGTAGGGGGGAGATATATCTATAGTTTTCCCTTCATGCCCCATGCATTTCACTAGCATGTTTTTCAACTTTTGTGCAACATCAAGATCATTTAGCAGCTCCAAACAACAATGCAAGAATTTATTACTTAATCTTTGGTTTCTTCTCTATGACCCATGTCGTGCAATGATTCTTCTTGTTTTATGTGCTTCAATTCTTCATGCATGCTATCCTCCATTTCCCTATTCTCATCTCATCATAAATATTCTTTCCTACGAGATTCTTCCAATGACCTTTGTGTCATGTGTTGTATCTCCTTGTGCACATGGGCTTCCTCCAAATACCTTTTTGTGGCGCACTACAATTCTTCACGACCTTGATCCTCTTTCATTCATATCCTAGGAAGAAATATAACCCATTCATATTTAACCAACAAATAGACTCTTCCACATCCTACGATTTTGGCTATCAATTCATCTTCTAGGAATATATCACCTCCATTATACTTTTCATATTCAGAAAACTACTCGCCATAAGGAGTCATATGAAAATATGCACCTGAGTCAATCAACCATGTATCATAATATGAACATGTAAATGTAGATGATAAATACACATCCCATCCTTATTTTGAGGAAGTATTTCCTTCTATGGAATGAGAAACATCAGATCCATTGTTGTTATCAACATTTTTTTTTACTTACAATATTTTTTATAATGCCAAGCTTTACCATATTTCCAACATTTCCTTAGAGATTGTCTTGGAGATTTAGATCTACTTATAGAGTTAGATCTACTCCATGAATACTTATTTTCATTTCTATCTACAAGGAAACCTCTCACAAATAAGACATACTTGGTCACAACCTCCATATATTTTCTCTTTATTTCCTTTCATAACAAGGATGTGACTACATCCTCAAACTTTAATGTGGATTGGTTACTACTACCATTTCCTACAAATGGACTATCCAAAGAGTCTGGAATATAACATAACAAGGTAATATACTTATATTATTCCTCCATATTAATATCAATAGAGAAATTTTGACTTACTAGAGTATTAAAAGAATTTATATGCTCTATGATAGAGCTTCTATCATCCATTATAAGGTGATTCAACTTCTTTCGAAGAAATAAGTTGTTTACTATGGACTTTCACTAATATAAATTCCCTAACTTATCCCACATATTATTTGTTTTGTCTTCTCTCTATAGATTCAACAACACCAAATCTAATTATATTACAATCTTAATCCCTTAAATTAGATTATATTACAATGGGTATAAAAACCATTGGCTAAAACAATACTGGCCAAAAATGGACCCCCAAAAACATTTGGGTCACTACCCTGAACCCCAATGGGTTGAGGATACTCCCCCTCCATATAAACCATTCTAGTCAATGGAAGGGGATAAATTCTCTATCCTCCCACCCCGCCCCAACCCCTGTGCATGCAAACCGCACCCCCCCTCCCCCACACACACACCTCACCACTAGTGCAAATATTAGAATTCCATCTATCACAATCCACATGCAAATAATATAATTCATCTCCGACATTTTTCAAACACTTTTTGATCAGTTATTTCATTAAACACTTTGTTTTAGGCATTTCCTCAAATAATTGATGGACATATAGATCAATGAGGGCATTTATAGCAAATCTTGCATCAAAATCTATAATACATAACTTAAAATGAGCACAAAGGATGACATTGGGATTCTTTTCCTCGCTATTTCTTTATAGACAACTAGGTATTGAATTAAAGGATAAACATTGAAGTGATGAAAACATATGCTTCATAGGTTGTAAGCCCATTTATCCCTTATAGCTTTCCTAGGATAGAAATCCCTGCCAATAGTACCATGGTGTCTATTCCAAGTTGAATCGATATGCCATAATTATTCAAACATCTAAATGTATGAACCAATGAATCGCATGATGAAGGGAAACTAAACTTGCATAATATGTGGATTCATCACAAAGTTATAAATTATTGGTGACTCTATATTAGGTTGATTCATCACAAGATAGTAAATTATCACTGACAAAAACTAGCAAATGTGTTCATCAAAATTGTTATAAAAATGTAGTGTTGCTAGGGGGATAATATGGGGTACTTAAAAAGTTACCTAAGGGGAATAATAGTATATATGTGTTGTTATGTATGGAGGCTACATTTAATAAATAAGGCCTAGTGTGAACATAAAAAATGTAAGAGGGATTACTAGAAGGTTCCAACTTACATTGAATGGCCTCCATTATTATCGCTATGGATTCATGCACTTCTTACCAATTGGCTACATTGCTTAACCAAACATATTGTATGGTTTCTTCCCATGTTTCGAGGACGAAAGATGAGAAGGGGGATGGAATGTAGTGTATGTATTTAATGGGGGGGGGAGGGGTGAAGGGCCCATAATGATAATAGTGGAGGCCAATCAATGTAAGGAGACTAGGTCCACTGTATTATTAAATAAGGCCCAATATGGTAGTTAAATATATTAGTGTGAACATAACAAATGTGAGAAGGATTTCTAGAAGGTTCCTTCTCTATAATTTTCTTAGGTAGTATTATATAAGGAAGGGATGAGAAATTTAATGAGCATAGTGAAGAATATATTTATTATAAAAAGAAAGAATTTCTTGAGAATAATTTCCTTCCATAAGGAATAATAGTTAATGGTATTAACCTACCTCAAGGGTTTTCATATAATAACGTGTGGATTTTTCTATATTGTTCTTGGATTCATTGTGTGAGATTATATTTGTAGGTCTTTGGTACTTAACAAAAAATGCTTAGGTCTAGTCAAGGAAAACTGAGGTTAAATGGAGTAAAAAAATATAGATGGTCGTGCACCCATGAACCATGATTGCAATAATTAAGTTGTTCACTATTCTTTGGTTCAATAATCTAGATTCAAAGTAGAAACCTGAGATACGGTCCAACAATTTTAAGAAACTATATAACAATTATAATAATACTCTTAAGAAATAAATATGCAATAAACCTAAGGTTTACAAATTTAAGATTTCTCTTTAATAATTTATGCAATTGCAATTTATTATATATATTTTTTTAAAACTAGCCTAGATCCATCTTATCTCTAGATTTATCAACTATTGTGAGGGATCAAATCCCTCGAGGTGGAAACCTTTATCAAAGAAAAAAACTCGAGGAAAGGTTTTCTCCTTGAGGTATTTGATCCCTCTCAATGCTTGATAGATCTCGAGTAAATAAGGATCTAGGTTGTTTCTAGTCACAAGTGGTTGCATCGAAACTTTAAAGGAGTATGTACATGTATATGGTTTAGATGAATTTAATCCTTTCTGATTTACCAAGTATGTGTATATGTATATGTTTTAGAAGAATTATATTCTCTGATATTTACTATGTATCTTCTATAACCTAGATAGTGCTACCAAAATGACCACTTCAAAACATACACAAGGAATAAAGGGAACAATAGTAAAGTAACAATGTTCAATTATGAAGAAGGTAAAAAATGAGAAAGTGATTGGATGCATATAACAAATAATAAATAGATTCATAGTGATCAATATCAATATATATTTTTTAGCTTTCCTTATAGCCCAACATGCGAGCCTTTGCATCTATTCATATCAATCACATGAGAGAGTTGGTTTAAATCAAACACCATTCAAACCTTTCACTTGATATATTGCAATAAAGGCCATACCCTGCCACTCTTGCTTCCCAATATTAATAGTGCATTTTTCCAATGTTAATTCTTATGAATTATGGATTATTAATCCCAAAGTAGGTTTAAATGGAAGTTGTTTCTTATTACCTCTTTCAATATGTGTAATAGGAAGAATCTAACAGAATGATTCATCCCATGGAACCCCCATATAACTATCAAACCTTACAAAAACATGTGGGAGGTTCAAGGTGTAATCTTTTAGGGTTATAAGTAACTACAACTCCAAGAGAATCATTGACAAGTCCTACATCAAAACATATGTTTGAAGCATCATCCTAGCTCAAACTACAATAAGTAACTCAAGTTCTAAGTAGTCCTCAAATATTTCAATTAGATTCTTAGAGTTTAACTATGTATCATATATACCCTAGATAGTGCTATAAAATTTCACTTCAAAACTTAAATAAGGAATAATGGAAACAATGGTAAAGTAACTATGTTCAATGATGGCCCCTAAGGGTGTATATTAGTTGGCGAT
This sequence comes from Picea glauca, assembly GCA_000966675.3. Classification (NCBI taxonomy): domain Eukaryota; kingdom Viridiplantae; phylum Streptophyta; class Pinopsida; order Pinales; family Pinaceae; genus Picea; species Picea glauca. The sequence continues at coordinate 50,701 of JZKD02S1674387.1, read as the reverse complement.
AGAGTGTATTGTTAAGGCACTCCTTGCAACATCACTGGTTCAAACCTCACCTAGCTTGTGTTTCGTCCTTGGGGGGTGTGCAGTGCACCTAGAGGTTATAGTCGTAGTGGTCGTAATCTACCCCATGTCATGCAAGTACGATCCCCTCCCAATTGTCAATTCTACTAGTGTAAAAAAAATCAATGTTCAATGATGAAGAAGGTGAAAAAAAAGAAAGTAATAGGATGCATATAATAAATAATAGATATATTTCATAGTGATCAATCCCAATGTATCTCCTTCAACTATCCTTATAGCCACACCTATTATCCTTCCCATCTCATCATATCGAGCACATGAGAGAGGTGGTTTCAATCGAAGATCATTCAAACCTTTTACTTGAGATATTGCAATGAAGGTCATACCATGCCTCTATTGCTTCCCAATATTAATAGTGGCTTCATCCAATGTCAATACTTGTGACTTATGGATTGTTAATACCAAAGTACATTTCAATGGAATATGATTCTTATTACCTCTTTCAATAGGTATTATAGGAACAATATAAGAGAATGATTCATCTCACATAACCCCCATATGATTATCAAATCTTACAAAAGCATATGTGGGAGGTTTAGGGGGTAAGCTTCCAGGGTTATACATAATTGTTTCTACAACTCCAAGAGAACCAATGACAAGTCCTACATCAGTGCATATATTTGAATGATCACCCTAGATCCAACTACAATAAGTAACTCAAGTTCCAATTCTTCCTCATGTATTTCAATGGAACAATTGTTACTTACTCTTATAGCAACACTAGAAAAGTGGGGTAATTTAGGTATCTCAAACAACACTTATTGTGATTTTTTACATCATCGTTTGTCACAAACAAATATATTTCCTTATTAATGTATATTTTATGGAATCATCCAAAGAAGTATATGTTTGATTCATAAGTAATTTATGGTTTTCTGCATTTTCCATTACATCCCTAACATTTGTTAACAAATGACAAAAATATTTTTTATCATGGCTTTATCCATATTGCTGAAACATTGTATCAAGGGTCACAATAGTTCAAAATGAGTTCCATAATTATTTTGCAATACATTCACATGCATATATAGGTTTATCCTTAACAAGTGGCAAATATCCCAAATCATTGACCATTATAATTGACATCTCTTTAAAAGGAGTACTAGAGTTTTCAAGAAAGCTTGGTGAAGTCAAGAATCAATTTAAATTAACAAAATTCTTCCAATAAAACTCATTTCATCTATCAAGATATATTTTACATTCTTCATATCTTCTTGTAAGGTAATTAAACATGATCCTTTTAAATAATCCATGTCTTTTATTGGTATATGAAGCACATAATGGATTATTGTTGTAGATATTTTGAACATTGCTACCCTTGTAGGATATAAAAGAAGGGAATTTCCTAAGGAAGAGACTTGGTTTCAAGGGCATGTTTAATAGCTCATATCAAAGAAGAAATTCATGTACTTTCAATTCCTTGGATTATCATATGTAGTTGATTACCCAATGTTCTATAATTTTTAAGGATAATATTATATTCCCTTTTTTGCTAAACCCTCAAGCTCTCAAATGAATAGGAATTTGCATGGTCATTAGGAACAATTAACTTTCAATTTCACTCTTGAGATATTAAATGAATAGCATTATTTGAAGTGTCTTCATCCAATTATAGTTCCAATTATGCATAAAATTGCAATCCCTATCTTCAATAATTTCAAACTCATTGTAAATTATAAATTGATTCTTATACAATCCACAAATTATCTCCCACTCATGCTCCATAGAATATCTATGCACATTTGTAACTTCTTATTCTTATCCAAAGTCAATTGGATCCACTGGAGGCAATGCATTATGATCAACATGTCAAGAGTTGTATTGAAATTTTTCCTAATTATGTACTATATCATAAAATATGAGGCATATAGCTCTATAGAAATTATGAAAGGTCATGTACAATACCAACTCAAACCAACAAAACTCCACAAAATTTTTATCCTCTAGAGTAGAAACAAAGTTAAACTGAGGAAATACACGTAAAATATTCACATTCTTCATTGTTAACCATTTATCACCACATTGGAGTTTGTCATACAATCATTATTTTCCAACATCTATCAATACAAGGTTCTTCATATCCATAGGTCACCTGATATATGCACCAATAAGAGAATTATCATTGTCAACATTATATGTATCAACGTGCACTTATTTGAAAACTTTCATGCCAACATTTAGAACCACAAATCAATGACTACATTTGGAAATATGTATATCTAGAAGAAAATGACATGTCATTTGTGAACCTTTATCCTTGAAAACATTGATTTCACATAACAAACTCTTGCATTCACATGTTGTTGGTTCATTTGGATTCTCAATAGAAGAGACACATATTAGCATGTTGTGGAATGTATATGATCCTTTTTTATCTTTTGTTGCATATTTTGATATGTAATTAATGACCATGTTCTTTGAAAGAATAGGTTTTGAGTCTATATTATCCCTCCACATCATCAATGTTTCACAATTAAGTGTATTCAATATAGTGTCATTTCACCTAGGCTCATACTTTTATTCTCCATTCTCATCAACATAAAGTTTCAACTTGTCACACAACTCCCATGGTGACTTATATCAACATACTAATATTCCAACTTTCTGTTGGAGGAAATATTTCTTGTTCTAGGTTATCATGTGTTGCTCAACACAATTAAGAAGTTCTTCATAATCCTTCATTGGATCAGATTGAAATATTTGTCTGTTTCATTTAAGAAATGGTGATCATCACCATTAATTCTAACTCTAATATTTCTCTAATGTTGTTCACATGGATTCATTTCCTGTACACATCTATCGAAATAAACATTTTAGGTCTAACTTGTGAAGGATATTCCTAATTCAAAGTGTCCATTGTAGGAGAATATTTCATATAAATACATGCACATGTGGAGATCCACAATGTTTCCATTCATAGAAAAATCAATAATCTATAGCTTAATGAAAATGAAATAAAATCTCATCCCAAAACATTGTATGTCTCAAGTGCATATAATGTGCTACAATATGAGGTTTATAAATTACAATTTGATGTCTCCATTTCCTTTCCTCCCCTATGTCTATAGTGAAAGTACGGCACAATAATTTATGAAACTCCAACCACTTCATATCTACTACACTTAGTGTGAAGAATCTTGTGGGACACCAAACTTGTTGAATCAATTGTGACAACTTTGCATGACACTCACTCCAATATTCACATGTGCCTCTGATAACATTACAAATATCAATAATATTTTTGCAAGTCGAGAATATGGAATATTTTACAAGTATTCTTGTAACTTATCAATTGTTTTAGGCAGTTCTTTCAAGTTTTTAACAAAAACTACAAAGGAAGATTGAGCATGATGTATCATGATGATATTAAGTAAAAGGTGTCTAAAGAAAGGGTTCCTTCCAAACCTAATTTCATAATATCTAAGAATATCTTTTGCATAATCATGAAGATGGAAATTTTCTATTTGTGTTTGCAACCAATTTTATTCACCTCTAGGGAACAATGTTGGAAATTCCACATTGAACAATCCCTTAGTGTTATATGTTGATTTTTTCTAATTTTCAGATCTGATAATTATTGCCTTATGATTTAAATGCTATTGTTATCATAGAATAATTACACATTGAAAACCTCAACAAGACTTAGTGAACTTGATGAGAGATTATTGTAAATAAATATTGTATGAGACGATGTATTACAATTGAGGACCCCAATATATAAACTTGGGCAGAGTGCCTTTTCATTTAATGGACATGTCTTTTCCATTATTGTATTTTCATTAATTAATTATTATTTATTATTCATTTATTTATACATTTATTATAAATATATTATTTATCTATTATATTTATGTTGATGATTATTTCCTCACATGCATGTCTAATTAATATAGATCACTCCATCCTGTAGAAGGAAATGTGAGATCCCCTCGAGTCTATCCACTCCTCATCAGGAGAAATACTACGCCTAGGCCATTCACCACTAGCAAATCTCTGCGAGTAAATGATTCATTTCCTGTAGTCAAATCAATATGACCAATATGGAAGAATGTTTGTCCAATGCTGCTAACTGGAGAAACATCAACACTCCCTCTCAACAAGGGAGACATTTTGCAGCATTCCAAGCTTGTCTATGAAGTATACTAACTTTGTCTTAGGCAGAGGCTTGGTGTGAATGTCCACAATTTTCTCATCTGTGGATATGTACTGGAGCTTTACTGCTCCCTTCTACACCATGTCTCGGATGAAGTGATAGTTGATCTCAATGTGCTAACTTGTCATGAAATATGGATTTTTCGGAAAGCTTGACACAACTTTGATTATCACAGTGTTTTAAGGTTGTCTCTAACTTTTGATCAAATATTCCTACAAGAAGTTTCAGAAGACATACTGCTTCACAACTTGCGACAATGATATACTCCACTTATGTTGTATTGAGTACATAAGTATGCTTCCTACTAAACCAGGATATCATAGTTGATCCTAAGATGAAGAAGCACCTCGAGGTGCTCTTTCTATCCATTCCACTCCCTGCCCAGTCATAATCAGTATATCCTTGCAACCTCACTTCACCACCTGAGTCATATCTCAAACTATATCCAATTGTACCACATAGGTACCTGAACACATGCTTTGCTACAACCCAATGGAAGTTCGTCAGTTCAACCATGAACTGGCTCAGGTTGTTCACTGCAAAGAAAATATATGGCCTAGTGTTAACCAGGTACATCAAGGATCTAATAATCTACCTATAAATAGTGGAATCCACCAGATCTAAATTTGAAGTGGAATCACTCATCTTCTTCATATTTGTCATCATAGGTGTAGCCATGGACTTGCAGTCCATCGTACTGAATCTCCTCAATATCTCAACTATGTACTTCCCTTGTCTGATAAATATCTCACTTGGTTTCTACCACACCTTCAATCCAAATAATTAATGCATCAATCCAAGATCCTTCATCTAGAACTCAAAATCCAACTCCCTCTTTCATTGATCAATCAGTGGGTATGCTCCCGTAAGGAACAATTCATCAACATATAATACCAAGATCAAAGTATCACCATCAACAAACTTATAGTAAAGGTTAGGATTTGCTTCACTCTTGGTTAAGCTAAATATCATCAATCCTAGAGTACCATGCCCTAAGTGCCTGCTTGAGTCCATACAAGGCCTTCTTTATCCTTCAAACATGATACTCCCTTCCATGTACCTCAAATCCCTGAGGTTGTTTTATGTACACTTCCTCCTCAACCACACCATTGAGGAATGTAGTACTTACATCCCTCTAGTGTAATATCCAATCCATGACTATTGCAATAAAAATAATGGCCCTGATGGAAGTGTACCTAGTGACTAGAGAAAGTGTCTCCTCATACTCCACTCCCTCTTTCTAGGATAACCCTCTTGCCACAAACCTCACTTTGTACTTTTCAATGTTGGCATATGTTGCATGCTTGATCTTGTAGACCCATTTGGAATGAATCGTTGACTTCCCATCAGGTCTCAGCACAATCTCCTACACAACATTCTTCATGATGGAATGATATTCCCCCATCATGGCATCTCTCCAAACTTGTTGGATTATTGCCTCCTCATAAATGGAAGGTTCAGAATAAATGATCTGACTCATCAATTCCATATAACACGAGAATTTTTGAGGTCTCCTACTTTTTCTGAAAGTACCATGAAGGCCTTCATGCCTCTCTGCATCCTGCAATGCATCACAAAGCCAAACTCGCCTCTTCCTGGTCTCTGGAACAATGATTCTAGGAGGGTCCACTCATTTAGCTAGCTTTGCTAACTTCTCCTAATAGTCTGAAGGATGATCAATTGGAACAGAGGGACCTAAACCCACATCCTTCGGAGCCTCCCTCTCCTCACTATCGATCTCCATGTGAGATTATCTAGACCTCATGAAGGTTGTGTCTTTGTCGAAGGTGACATCCTGACTAACCTCTATCTGGTGTTGTCCTGGAATGTAGATTTTGTAATCCTTTGGTGTCTCGTTGTATCCAACAAACATCCCCTTCTTCCCAGAAGGCTCCAACTTTTTCCTTTTCTCCTTAAGCACATGAACGTAGACTGGAAAACCAAATATCCTCAAATGACTAACCTTTGGTTTGAAACTTGTGAAATCCTTCTAAGGAGTCTTTTCCCCCAAGATCCGGTGAGGACTCTTGTTTTGTTCGTACATTGTTGTACTGGATGCCTCTCCCCATAAGAGCATGGGTAAATCTCGATCATGATTCATGGATTTGGCATCCTCTACAGTGGATTTTTTCTTCCTCTATGGAACCTCATTTTCTTGCATGTTGTAAGGAACAATCAACTCCCTCTTGATACATGTCTCCTTGTAGAAATAACTGCAGTCCTAGGAAGTGTAATCTCCTCCATTATCTGACCTCAAAAACTTGATCTTCTTCCCTATCAGTTTATTGACCTGATGTTGGGTTGTTATATTCTTTGTGTTACGAGGAAAATCTCTCTATGGCTAGGGTAAACCACAACAGATGTAAATGACTACAGAAATCAAATCTATTCCAAACATATGCTATATAAACCAATATGCAAGTGAGATAAGAAAGAGGCATACCGCATCTAGATGTTCGATGAAGTCCACCATTGAGAACTTGAACCCAAAGCTATATACCTGCAACTAGTTCTCAAAAAACAAGCAAAGCAAGCATATGGTGATAATGTAAAAGGTTAGCACATTAGATAGCATAATCCATTAATAACATAACAAATATGCCCATGGATAATAACTTGTATATTTTCAATATATCAATTGGACAGGAAAGGAGTATTTATATTAATGAATGATCAACAAAAGCAAAAATATTATAGACTTCAGTGTCAGCACGGTTCAGAATTGAGAAACTAAGTTCCTTCCAACTGGGCCTCCACCACTTCAATCCTCCACCAAAGGCAAGCTCATAGAAGGAAGACAATGGGGTTCTCCATCAATAAGGGAAGAGCTTGGGGGTTAAACATTGTGTTCAGACTTAAAGGACAAAGGGATGCAAACTCAATATGAAGAAAAAATTTCTCCAGAGTAACTTTTCTCTCAAAGTTGAATTCTTCTCCTTTTCCATAGCTCAGAATTGGCCCATTTATAGCCTTCAAAATGGAACTGGAGGGCCGATTCGGAAGGTTTCCATTATATGGAAGGCCAAGGATCAGAGATCTCCTGTCGTGACATAGAAACCCAACATTTAATTTTTATTTTCTAGCACAAATCTCAATGTACGCGGGTTGTAGTTGAGCAGCCTGTGTATATGCTTGTTGTATAGTGTGCAAGATGCGTACAAGTGGAAAAAATTGTATTTTTGTCTCTAGATTTTAGTAACAGGGAAGATAAGTCTGCATAGGGAAGTGGAATAAGGCCCTACCTACAAGATTGCATAGGGTGAAGCAAATCTTGCTCTAACAGATTCCCCCTAATGTGTGAGGTCAGAGGAGTATCTGCGATGGTCGAAATACATTATAAATAACCCATAAGTGAAGTGGTAGGGGACCAGCTAGACGAACTCATTCCTCATTACATTATGCACTGACTTTTCATACATTGTTGCCAATATAATTACACTGCAGATGCATGTGAAAAATATACCAAACAAGTGTATGTGGCCATGAATAGGCAAATACAAATGTGGTTTCATGCCAATAGTTGTCATAGTCATGAACAAGACCCAGTAGAACCAGTCTCAAAAACCAATATGAAGATATGTGTATACCACGGAGTACAATATGATCTCCCATGATCACTGAAGTCATATAGGTATTGGTCCAATGAAAAGGAATCAACAACTCAAGAGAGTTGTAGCCACATAGTGATGGCTTCAAGTCTTCTACACAATTTGCCAAGGGTGCAAGTCTACATCATGTGAATAAAGGAGTTGAGGTCGAACACAATGAGACATCGTTTGATTACCGGTCATTGAGGTATACTGTTAACAAACGTGAGACGGCCTACCGATAATGAAAGTAGGTATCAAGGCACCGAGTACATTCTTACAAGTGTGAATAGAGGAGTCGGTGTCGAACACATGAAGAATCCATCGATTAGGAGACATTGATGTATTCCCAATTGTCAATGGTGAGAGAGCCTACCACAGATGACTGCAAGCCTCAAGGTACTCATAAGACTCTAGGTCATGTTTCCATAATAAATGAGCTGAAGTTGATGGAAAGAGACCCGCTGAAAGGAGAGCATTAAGGCGTCTCTCATCATTCAACACGAGGTACAAAGTAGGAGCTTCATTATTTGATGGAAATTGGATGAAGAACATGTTCATGAACCAATGACCCTGTGCATCTTTCGTGTGTGCCAAGTGCAAGAAGTACACGAAAAATACCCTCTAAATAGAAGCCAATGATGAAAATTGCTAACAAAGGTGAGGAAACCACCAATAAGGCTAATGGCATCCAAGAAACTGCATGAATCCCAATGTGTAAATAGATGTCTTGTCTTCCAACATAAGGGAAACCACCCAGACAACGAACAATGATGAAATGTCAACTGTTGGGTTGAAGGTTACCTACCAATGATGAAAGTAGGACCAGGGTGCATGATAGGACTACAATATCATGTGATTCTGAGACAAACTGAGGGTATGGCCGATATGCAAAGTTAAGAGTTATGAGGAGTGGTCGACACAGGTTGAAAGAATTCCTTTGAACAAGAGCATGAGACATATGGAGGACTCTGATAACATAGACTAATAATGAAACCATGAGATGCAGGAGGCATCAATGAAATTCTCTATAGGGACTGGAAGAGTAACTAGTCAGTAGAGAAGACTTTGTAATGAGCTCAGCTTCCTAAGGCCATGCTAATCCAAAAATTATGATGATGAATGGACTCAATAAATTTGTGTTATGTTCAAAGGCGACATGACTACTGCCAACATAAGATAATACTCCCTTCCCGCCCGTCATTTTTTGTTTTTTCATAGACAAATGAATGCTATGATATAGAGGAGGAAACGAGTGTCGCAAGTAAGAAAAAATAGTTCCAACAGTGGAGCGTACCTATGCTCAATGCAAGGAAATTCACGTAGGAGATGGACAATTGGGGGTATGTTCCCTCCTAGGTATAGGATGTAAAATTGTGAAGGATATAAACAAGGATCTGCTTGGTTGAGGATGCAAAAATGTTGAGGAAAACGGTTTATAACACAAAGCGAGAACCGGCTATAGGCTCAATACTGCAAGAAAGGGAATGAGATGCAATCACAACTTAATGCCAAAAATGTCATTTTTTATGTCGTTTAGTCTACTTGGTGTGAAAAAGGGATAAACTTGTGCCAAATAATCATCTTTTCAAAACCAATTCAGTGTGAAAGAGACAAGTTCACTCGACAGTATTTTCACTTTTTGATAACGACTCGTAAAAGAGATTAAATAAGACTCACGACCTTTCAAGTCCAATTTAATGAGTGTGAAAGGGACAAATCACTCGACAATATTTTTCCTTCTTAAAGATGAGTTAGAAAAGAGCTTAAATAAAACTCATGTGGGAGTCCTCGGGGAATAAGGTCGCATGTTTATGAGTGAGAAATGAGGCTCAGCATAAAGTCATAAATTAGCTATGAGGGACTCTTCGTCCTATGGAAAAAATCTCTGCATGGGCACTAGATGTAGTAGGGTATCTAACTACGACACCCATGTTCAGTAAGTCTCTACCACTTGATCACGACACTACTTTATAGCAGATGGAAGGTTTTGTGTCACAACAAAAGGGTTCGTACCTAGGGCATAAAGACTGACAGTTATAGGATAATGAAAAAATGCATATTGGAGTGGATACTTATCCTATATGTTGGGTAATAAAAATACCTGCCCGTGGTGATGAATGACCAACATAACGTTGAAATCTGCAAGAATCCTAGGTTAAAACTGCAAAAACCAACTCGATCCACCTTTGTATTATTCTATTAGGTGAAAAAAATGGCTTAAAACTATAGAAAGTGGGTAAACAAAATTTAGAAATAGTAAAAAAATAAAAAATTACTATACCATTTTGATTTTTTACCCAACTAGTGCAAATTGGACCAAAATACCTCTGAGATTCAAACGACGATTGCGGGAGCATCAGGCAATGAAATCACAAACCGTCTGGATCAGGTATTTCTTGTTCTCTTCCTCTTTTATTTTAGTGGATTAAATTTTTTATTTAGGTTCTAAATTTTTAGTTAATGAGGGCGCAAAATGTGATTTTCGATGTATGCGAGCTGACTTCAATCAAGTCACACATACGATGAGGTATACACCCCTGTGTAAACTACAGGGAGCATATATCAAGCCCTACATGTGACTGTAATTGAAGTAGGCTACGTACAAGCATGCAAACAAAATTTTTAAAGGGTTCTAACTCAATTTTTTATTTTTCCTTGGCAGGATGGTTCTTGAATGGAGAGAGAGAGAACGAGGAGTTCGATGTTGTTGTATATCAAGATCTGGGGGACCAAATGGCCTTAAATCGATGTGGCTTGTATAAATTTTGGGTGCTCAAAGGAATGAGAGCCTAGGTGAGGTTGCTTGAGATGCTTGTGGGTTACTAGGACCTTGAGAGTGAGAGCTTCAATCTCAATGGGAAACCATTGAGAATTGAAGTAGAGGACATTTACTTTTTGACTGGTCTATCGCACCGGGGAGAGGTTGTAAACCTCAAATCATGGGGAGCAGGGAGCAGGATGACGATAGAGGAATATATTGACACCCACTATGTAGCAGGGACTCCTAAGGTGGGGGGTCAACTCCCTATTCAGGCAATAAATGATCTCAGTCTTAAGATTATTGTCTTAGTATTGACCAAGATCACAGGTTCGACCTCATTGCAGTAGGCATCGAGGCCGCTCATGTTCTATGGAGTGCAATGTATGAGACCCATAGTATATGACTTGTGTACCTCACTACTAGAAAATATGAAGAGCTAATTGACGGACTGCAAATAGGGAAGTAAGAGAAATTTTGGGTTTGCCTCTATCCTATGCAGTTTCTTTTTTGAGTGGGTTCCAGGTTTAGGACCTAGAGTTGAGATTCTTTCTAGAGGACCTCGCGATCCATCCATGGCATGATGGACCAAGGTAATGAGGGGGCAGGGGGGAGGTAGGTTCTGACATCCTACAATGAGGATTTCTTCTACTGGTGGCAACGATAGGTCATCACTCTGAATGACTATCCCTACGAGGGGATCGACTTCAGAGGACATCCAGACATGCAACTCCTACCAAGGACCTCCTACAGTGATATAGGTATGTTAAGTGCTTTTACATATTTCATTTTTTTTGTATTTGTGTACAATAGAACAAAAATATTTTTGGATGGTGCTTGAGTATTGACTAGACATTTGTGCAATGCAGATGTGGGTCTGCAACATCCAGAAGGCTTCCCTCGACATCGACGGAAGAACCAGCGAGACGAGGCGGCGGGAAGAGAAGCTGAGAAGGTCCTACAAAACGTGCAGGGAAACCTGTCGCATTTGACTCACAGGACACCCATGGTTTAGGTAGAGGATATGCCTGAAGCCATCCAACGACAGGTGGTTGGTGTACCCAGGGCATGGGTACGACTCTTTTAGCGTCTCATAAACATCATGGTTTGATACGATGACACACATTCGGCACCACAAGCGTAGATGTCATGGGATATTGTAATACCAGTTGTATATCTGTATTGAGGGTATTAGCCCTAATTTTGTACTATAAACACCATATTTTTTGAAATATATAAAAATGGATCTTCGGCTTTACTTATATTTTACAATGTGTACATTGATGAGATGGTTTTATTTTCTTTAAATATGTGACAAATGTCAATCTAAAACGAAATTAGCATAAGCATCGAATACATTATTAGAACCCCTAGGAATATCATAATATGTAATACAATCAAATTGTCGTTCTAAAAGATGTACCTGTAGGAATTTTCAGAGTAAAGTAGGATCACGCATGCGATAATTGTCGTTCAACTCACATACTACTAACTGGGAATGCAATCGAACTTCTAAATATAGAATACCATGTGAGATAACATCACGTAAAAGTTCTATAATGGCGCTATATTTGGCCACATTGTTCGTGGATGGCCCTAGGCATACGCCACGTGAAGATATCAGTAGGCCCTTGGGTGAATAAACCACCCAAACGACGAAATCCAAGTTTTGTGTATGACGATTGGCTCCATCTGAAATCCTAGGTAAACCGAAGACTTCGTTGACATCTGCCAACAAAGGGAAAAATCAATAAGCAAGCTAAAGATGAAAATAAAGGGGGAAAGATATATACACAAAATTACATTAGTATACAAAGAATTATTCCTCACCTTGGGGCTCAAGCATAGTATATTTTCAAGTAGAGCCCATTTATGGGCTCGACCAACTTATTCCCTTCATAATCCTCTAACTCATAGGCTCCTTTTTTCTATAACATGTCGCACGATGTAAGTACCATGCCACATGGGTTTAAAATTGTATGCCCCCAATGGTTCTTTGGCTTAATCATACAATAGGACCAAGTCACCCTTAGCGTACAACTGAGGACAGACAAACTTATCATACTGGACCTTGACACGTCTTTTGTTTGCTTCGATAGATGTAGAGGCATCTCGAAGCTTCTCATCAAGACTCTTTAGGTGTACAAGGCGTCGCTCAATATCGGAAGTGTCAAGTAGGAGAGAGACTGCCAACTTAAGAGAAGGGATTTCTTATTCAATAGGTAAATTCGACTCCACACCATGTACTAACTGGAAAGGGGAAAATCCAGTGGCAATCTTGACCGAAGTTCGGTATGCCCAGAGTGTGGGATATAACATGATATGCCAGTCGGATTTACTCGTACTAACAGTTTTTTACAAAATGGTCTTGAGAGACTTGTTGACGGCCTCTACTTGTCCATTTTCCTGGGGGTAATAAGGAGAAGAATTACCATGTCTAAACCCCAGCTTAGCTTCTAGTTCTTCCATCATATCATTCTGAAAGTGAATGCCATGATCAGTGACAATCTCACTTGGGATAACGAACCGGGCGATAATCTGATTGAATATGAAGAAGGAGGTAGTCTTCCCATCATATTTAACTGTAGGCATGGCCTTGACCCACTTATTGAGGTAGTCTATGGCCACGATAATTTGTTGATGCCTCCTAGTCGAAGTTGGGTTGCAATCTATGAAGTCCACCCCCCACTTCGTGAAGGGACCGATAGTAATGACTGGGTGAAGAGGGGATGGATGCGAGCACATTTTTTGAGTGAACACCTGGCAACGGTGACACTTCTTATCCACTTCAATACAATATTTAAAGATAGTAGGCTAGAAATAACCAGCTCGCAAATTTTTTTGGGTTGTCACAATCCCGGATAGATGAATACCACAAGCCCCATTGTGGCAATCGTTCAAAACAGACTCAGCTTCTCTATGATTTAAACAACGACGCAAGATATCGTCTATTCCTCGGCGATACAAAGTGTCACTGATGATAGTATATTTCGTAGCTTGGTATATTATATGTCGTCGGTCATCTCGTGAGAGATGCAGAGGGAACTTCAATATCTGAAGATAGAGAACAATGTCTCCATACCAGGGGTCAGACGACGAGACAAGAAAAATGTGTTCATCCACAAATGAATAAACATGGATAACATCCTCATCCAATCATGGAAAATCAGATATTAACTCTGCAAAGACTAGGGATTTCTTGGATTTCACGGAAGCGAAATATTACAGACTTTTGTGTCGGCATGGTTCAGAACCGAGAAACTAAGTTCCTTCCAGTTGGGCCTCCACCACTTCATTCCTCCACCAAAGACAAGCTCATATAAGGGAGACAATGGGGTTCTCCATCAATAAGGGAAGAGCTTGGGGGTTGAACATTGTGTTCAGAATTAAAGGACAAAGGGATGCAGACTCAATATGAAGTAATAATTTCTCCAGAGTAACTTTTCTCTCAAAGTTGAATTCTTCTCCTTTTCCATATCTCGGAATTGGCCCATTTATATCCTTCAAAATGGCACTGAAGGGCCAAGTCAGAACATTTCTAATATATGGAAGGCCAAGGATTAGAGATCTCCTGTCGTGACATGGAAACCCGACATTTAATTTTGATTTTTTGGCACAAATCCCGATGTACATGGGTTGTAGTGGACCAACATGCGTATACGCTTGTTGTATAGTGTGCAAGATGCGTACAAGTGGAATTTTTTTTATTTTTGTCTCTGAATTTTAGTAAAAGGGAAGATAATTATACATAGGTAGAAGGAATAAGGCCCTTTCTACAAGATTGCATAGGGTGAGGAAAATATTTCTCTAACAATTTGCAATGAAAGTGAAAGTCAAGGTGGATCAACTAACAGTCGAATTCGAGGTGAATCGACAACAAGTCAAAGGTTAAGGTGGTTCAACTAGGTAAATTCAAATTCGAAGGTCGAGGTGGTTTGACATGGTAAAGATACCAGAAAAAATTCGAAGAGGTCAACCAACAAGAGGTCGACAAGTGGGTGCATGGAAACCGACTAAATACTGAATGAAGGTCGACCATAGTCAACTGGTAATCCTATTTGGAAGTCAACTGTAACAGAATCTCGAGATTCATGGGATTTTTAGCCAATGATTTGTGTCGATATGTAACCATTTTTGGGCACCTTTTATTTAGATTTTTTCTTACTATAAAGCCTATAAAGAAGGTGTGTTTTAATGTTGTAAAAGATAATCAAAGATAGATAAATTTTTAGATGAAATCGTAGATGTTGTTGGTCATGTAGATGTAAGTTGAATTGGCTATAGGGTTGTTCTTGTGTAAGAAAGAGGGTATGATGTTGATTGTGTCTTAGGTGTGGACCAAGGTTAGACATGTAACCTTTTATTCTTAATGAATAAGAAAACAATAGAGAAAAACGCTCAAGGAATGGTGGTTTTCCCAATTTGGGTTTCCAGGGTAAAATCTGTGTACTATGTGTTTGTTGTGTCATTTATTTTCTTGATTAAATATTTCTTCCTCTCTTCTGCTAGGTTTAGCATGGAAGTGTTTCTCATTTCCTAACATGCGGTATCAGAGATTGGCTTAAAAACCTTGGATCTGAGTTAAACCCTAGGTTCAGTAAGAGTCATTGTCAATCCCTAATATTGGATCATTACCCCTTAATTGGGGCATATTATATTAGTAATGTTATTTTATTTATGTCGGCTTTAGGCCATTAGTTGTAATTATACCTCCTAGTCTCCTATATATACCAAAGAGACATTTTCATTTTGAATCATTTGGTACTTGAACATTTAAGTGGGGTAAAAGGAGGTTGCCCCCTCGAAGAGGCTTATTATCTGAAATTATCTCTTTGTCAAGGCCTTGATTACTTTTTTTGAGGTTTTTCTATGCTATATTGGTATTTGGTTCTTAATATATGGTATTAGAGCTCAAGGTCTTGGGGTTTTGCTACTACATCTAAGACACCTTGGAATTTTCACTATAAATTTTTTTCTACAACGTTTCAGAAGAAACAGCTTGGAATATATTTAGAATACGGATCAAGGTACGTTGTGTTCAAAATTCAGCTCCTGAGGCCTTATACTTTCAGAGATACAGCCTATACAATATAGGGTTCTGGAATCATCCTAAAATGAGTCATTCCGGAATTTTCGCTATAAACAAAATTTCGTAACGTTTCAGACCCTGAACTTTAGAGGATATTTATAGAAATAAGAAATGTATCTGTGGTAAATTTTTCAACTTCTAGGTCATCTTAAATTTGTAGATACACCCTGTGTAAGATAAGGTATCTGACTAGTCCTATTGACTAGTCTCAAGAAGGTGTTCCAGGTAAAACAATCATAACTTCTTCCTAGAGTATCCAAATTGAGTGGGACTAGTTCCATTGGATTGTGGACAGTCTGTAGTATGTTTTGTGTGAATTTTAGAATTTTATATCAATTATTTTGTGCGGGGCATGCTATACAAGTGAGATCTCCTGGAAAGGACAAAAATTGGCAAGTTGTGGAGAAGTTACCATAAATTCCACTTGGCACATCCAATTTCGATCAGACTTGTGGCATTGCAGAGAAGAAATATCAGAGAACTACATAAAAGAAATTTTCATACCCATAAGAGCTAAAAATTGGGAGATACAACAAAAGAAATATTGTCTAGTAGAACCACCTCAAAATCAAGGTTCAAAAGTGATACTTGGCCAACATGCCACCAAAAAAGGGAACTTCTACACCAACTAAGCC
>JZKD02S1674387.1:0-32456 GCA_000966675.3 Picea glauca | reverse complement strand
TATATACCAAGGAGACATTTTCATTTTGAATCATCTGGTACTTGAACATTTAAGTGGGGTAAAAGGAGGTTGCCCCCTCGAAGAGGCTTATTATCTGAAATTGTCTCTTTTTCAATGCGTTGAGTACTTTTTCTGAGGTTTTTCTATGCTATATTGGTATTTGGTTCTTAACAGTCATAAGTTAGAAATATTTAAAGAATTGTGTTAAATAATGGAGATCAACTCGAGAATAGAGATCGAAAAATTCAATGGCCATAATTTTGAGCTTTGGAATCTTAAAATTGAAGATTTCTTTGTAGATCGAGAACAATGAAAAATAGTCTATCCATGTACCATGCCGATAGGAATGTCAACATAAGAGTGGGATAAACTTGAGAGAAGAGAGAGTATGATTCAACTTTGTCTTGCAGATTCGGTACTGCTAAATGTCTCAGGTGAATATTCGACCAAGAAACTGTGGGACAAGTTGGGGATCTTGTACGAGTCAGAATGTCTGGTAAATAAGTTTTTTCTCATAAATAAATTGTATCTTCTAAGAATGAGTGAGGTAAGTTCAGTGACTGGGAATTTAAATGCATTTAATACCATTATAAGCCAGTTATCTTCTGTGGATATTAAAATCATCGAGGAGGAGAAATGTATTAGCTTGTTATGTTATTTTCCATAATCTTGGGACAGCTTAGTCATGGCTATAGGGAGTAATACAACCACGTTAGTGCTAGAAGACATGGTTTCATCTCTATTGTCAGAACAAATGAGAAGGAAGAATGTGGAAGGATCAACCAAAGATGCTTTAGTGGTGAGAGGTCGACTGGTTGATAGAGATAAAGGGAAATTATCCGATAGAAATTCTAAGTCGAAGGGTATCTCTAAATACATTGTTCACTCGATAAGAAGATGTTGGAAATGCGGTAAATTTGGGCATTACAAAAGGGTTTACAAATAAAAGGCAATGGAAGTCAATATAGGATCTGAAGAGAATTATTCGACTGAGAGAAAGATGAATCTAGATAAGGAAGGTGATGTGTACCTGGCATCGACCAGTACATAGTTGGATCAAGATGTTTAGTTGATCGACTTAGGAACATCCTATCATCTGACACCACATAGCGAATGGTTATGTGAATATGAAAAATATGAAGGAGGACAATTTTTTTTTAGGGATGACTCGACAACCAAAATTGTCAGATGAGGAAGAGTTTGTTTGATACTACAAGATGGGAGGAGTAGAACCCTTCCAGGTGTGCTACACATTCTAGGTTTGGCAAGAAATATGATATCTTTAAGAAAGATGAGTGTTGTAGGGGTGCACACCCTATTTCAAAAGGATTTGTGCAATATGGTCAGAGGTGTGATGGTCTTGATGAAAGGATTTTGGATTGGAACCCTATACAAGTTACTAGGGAGTGTTAACTTGACTGGATGTAACAACATCATTTTTCATGAAGTCTAATCGACTTTGAATTGACTCAACTCAACTCGAGTTGATTCGATTCAAAACCACTCGAAAAATCATCATAAAGTCAACCCAGCCATGTTATTGCACGAGAGGATCATACACATTGGAGATAAAGGACTTCTACCTGTGCATAAAAAAGGTATGGTCGAAGACTTTCCTGAATGTAATTTAGAATTTGACTTTTGTGAACATTGTATATATGGAAAACAAATTCAGGTGAGGTTCCCATATGGAGTGACAAGGGAAAATGGGATTCTATAATTGGTTCATAGTGATGTGTTTGACCATGTTATAGTTCCTTCACTTGATGGATCCCTGTATTATGTCTCCTTCATAGATAATTTTTCTAGGATGACATGGATATATTTCTTGAGGAAGAAATCATAGGTTTTTGCGAAATTCAAAGAGTTTAAATATCTTGTAGAAAACCAGATAGATAAGAATATTAAGGTGCTAAGAACTGACAATGATAGTGAATTATGTGGAAAAGAATTTGATCAGTTCTGCTAGTGTGGAATAGCACACCAAAATACCACACCATATACCCCACAACAAAATGGAGTTGTCGAAAGAATGAACAAAACATTGATGGACAAGGCAAGGAGCATGCTTTGTGGTGTTGGGCTTGCATAAGAATTATGGGCGAAAGCAGTCAACACTACAAAATATCTATTAAATATGTCTCCTTCATCTGCGCTAGTCAACATGAATCCACATGAGGTATGGTCGGGTAAGAAGCCTTCAGTTTCACATATCAAAGTATTTGGTTGTGATGCATTTGTGCATGTTCCCAAGGAAAAGAGGAGCAATCTAGACAAGAAGGTAGTCAAATGTGTTTTCATTGGATACAAAGAAGGAACGAAAGGATATAAGATCTTGGATCATGCATCAAGGAAAACAATGTATAGTCGAGAAGTGGTCTTCAGATAATTCAGAAGTAAGTCCAAGATTGAAGAAATTGTTCAAACCGAGAATAATCTAGAGAAGGTGCAGTTTGAACTGAGGAATGAATAAGATGATTCATATGAGTCAAATGAATCATAAGAAGAGGTGGAATAACCGAACCTGGTTGTAAGGATTTCAGAAAGAGTAAAAAAAATCAGTTGAAAGGTATAGTCCTCCTGAATTTTGTTTTGGATTCATGTTAATTTCCACCGACAATGAGCCCAATTCGATTGGGCAGGCAGTTGACTCAGTAGAGGGAGAAATCTGGAAGGACGCCATGATCGAAGAGATGGAATCCTTGCACAAGAATGATACATGGGACCTATTCAATTTACCTAGTGGAAGAAAGTATGTCGATAGAAAATGGGTATTCAATAAGAAGATGAATGCAGCAGGTCAAGTCGAGAAATTCAAAGCGCGACTGGTAGTGAAAGGATATTCCCAAGTCAAAGGAGTCGACTTCGGTGAGATTTTTTCCCCTGTTGAAAAATTAACTTCCATTAGAGTACTAATCTCTGGATACAACATTTGATCTGGAAATAGAATAGATGAATGTGAATATAGTGTTCCTATATGGGGACCTGGAAGATGAAATCTACATGAAACATCCTGAAGGATTTGTAGTAAAGGGGAAGAAAGATTTGGTGTGCAAACTAAAAAGATCCCTTTATGGTCTAAATAAATCACCAAGGATGTGGTACCGAAATTTTGACACATACATCCTTAGTTTAGGGTTTGTGAGAAGCAAAGTTGATCATTGCATATATTCCAAAGAAGAAGGTGGGTGTTTCATATATGTAGCATTGTATGTCGATGACATGTTGTTGATTGGAAACAACATGGATGCAATAAAGGAGGTGAAGAAGCATCTATCCTCCAAGTTTGACATGAAGGATATTGGTGCATCTAACTTCATTTTGGGAATGGATATTAAGAGAGACCAAGCAACTAGAAATATTTGGTTGAACTAGAAGAAGTATATTGAAACAGTTTTGAAATGTTTCAACATGCAGGATTGTAAACCTATGAAGGTTCCAATTCCTATGGGAGCACAACTAATTTTTGAACAGTGTCCAAGGACACAGGAGGAAATAGAGGACATGTCACATGTTCCATATGCAAGTGTTATTGGTATTCTAATGTATGCGATGGTTTGCACTCGACCAGACATTTCCCATGCAGTGGGAGTGTTTAGTATATACATGTCGAAACTTGGGAAGGATCATTGGAAAATTGTCAAGAGAGTATTCATGTATTTGTGTGGCACAAAATATTATGCTATATGCTACCAAGGAAAACCTGGAGGTGACAGTTAATTAAATGTGCATGGCTTTGTCGATGTCGACTAGGTTGGAGATCTGGATTGAAGGAAGTCGACCAGTGGATATGTGTTCAAAATGTTCAGTGGAGAAATAAACTAGATGAGTAAGCGACAAGCGATTGTAGCCTTGTCAACAACATAATATGAATACATGTAAACCACTCATGGAAGCAAAGAAGTAGTATGGTTGCAAAGGTTATGTTCAGGAATTAGGTTTGAGAAGAGAGCTATGAAGATAAGTTGTGATAGTCAAAGCAAAATATTTCTGGCAAAGAACCCTTCTTATCATTCTAAGACTAAGAACATTGATGTACAATACCATTTCGTGAGAGACATGGTGTAAAGAAACAAGGTGTTGTTGGAGAAAGTAGACATGTTGGAAAACATAGCAGACTCTTTGACCAATTTTGTGAGTGTTTTGAAGTTATCTTGGTGCAAAGAGGCAATGGGCATTACTACCCTAGGTCTATGAATGAAAGTTCATAGGTCTCCCAGTTTCAGAAAATAAAACAACAAGTGGGAGAATCTTGGGTTGCGATATTATTTGTAGTGAAAGTGAAAGTCGAGGTGGATCGACTGATAGTCGAAGTTGAGGTGGATCGACAACAATTCAAAGGTCGAGGTGGCTCAACCGGGTAAATTCAAAGTTGAAGGTCGAGGTGGTTCGACATGGTAAACACATCGAAAGAAAGTCGAAGAGGTCAACTCAAAAGAGGTCCTCAGTTGGGCACATGGAAACTGAATGAAGACTGAATGAAGCTTGATTGGTAATCTGACTTGGAAATTGAATGTAATAGAATCTCGAGATTCACAGAATTTGTAGCCAATGATTTGCATGAATATGTAATCATTTTTGGTTGTCTTTTATTTAGAGTTTTTCCTACTTAAATCCTATAAAGAAGGAATGGTGTAATGTTATAAAAGCTAATCAAAGATAGATAAATCTTTAGATGAAATCGTAGAGGTTGTTGGTCATGTAGATGTAAGACAAATTGGCTACAGGGTTGTTCTTGTGTAAGAAAGAGGGTATGATGTCGATTGTGTATTAGGTGTGGACCAAGGTTAGACATGTAACCTTTTATTTTGAATGAATAAGACAACAAGAGAGCATAACGCTCAAGGAATGTCAGTTTTCCTGGGTTGAGTTTCTAGGGTAAAATCTTTGTGTATTGTGTGTTTGTTGTGTCATTTATTTTCTTGACTAAATATTTCTTCCTCTCTTCTGCTAAGTTTAGCGTGGAAGTGTTTCTCATTTCCTAACACCTGAGCCCTGAACTCCTGGAATCTACTGATCACCTCATCCTTGGAATTAATGAAGAAGATCCATATCTTCCAGGAGAAATCATCAATGAATATCACATAGTATAGGAATCCACCTAAAGATGCAACTTCCATAGGTCCACATACATATGAATGTACAAGATCCAATATCCCCTTGGACCTTTTTTCACTGCTTGGAAAATATCCCTTGGCATTCTTTCCAAGTGAACATCCCCTACAAATTCCATAATGCTCTACCAGAAGCTCTAGATGTCATGTGACCATCCTCTTCATTGTTGGTAAATCCTTATAATGTAATTGTGCAAATCTCTGATGCCATAGCTCACACAAACTAATGTTGTCATGTACCAATCCTTAAGGCAGTTGCGCCCTTGGTGCATTTTGAGGCATTGGTGCAAAAGAATATGTTTGTAAGCCATCTAACATAACATCAAGCCTTAGGTACCCCTTCTAACATTGGAAATTATGTTTCATTTTCTATCTCTAGTAAAATAATATAATTAATCATATGTGAAACATCTGTTGCAATTTTAGATAACTTATCTAGTGCATTATAATCAAATTAAAGATCACAATAATATGTGTCATTGTGAATCTTATATAGAAATGCATCCATTATTCTCTATTTTTTATAATGAAATAATAACTTGATCAGTGCATTATAATCAAATTAAAGATCACAATAATATGTGTCATTGTGAATCTTATATAGAAATGCATCCATTATTCTCTATTTTTTATAATGAAATAATAACTTGATCGTTGTCATCTTTTCTTCACACAAAAATCAGTAAATATAGGTATTTAACATGTTGTGATAATGTCATAAAAATATCAACCTCCTGGGGAAAACTGGTGGTGTGTCCTCTATATTCGTATTGTCTAATTATTGAATTCATAACCTACAAAATTGGACTTGTGCATGTTATCGAAATATCTTCAACTTGTCTAAGAATTCCAAGGACTCGAGGTTATGCTCCTAGATCCATATGGATCCAAGCTAAAAATATGTGACAAGCTCCCTCTCTTTTACATATTTTGCACATCGGACCTGTATTTATGTTCACTACCTGAATTCCAATATATGACTCTTCACACACATGACACATTTAAACTTTATCCAAACGATTAATCTTATCACAAGATTTTCGATGTGCAATATCTATATCTTCAAGTGCTACTAGTATATTGTCCATCTTGAATTGCCCCAATATTTCTTGCACCATTTTCTTTAGTCACAGTTACACATTGAGCTCTAGCATACATATCATCTAAAATTCCATTTTTCATATGAGTATCTTTTTCTTCAAGCTCTCCATCTAGTACTATGGTTGTATTGGTTGAATTTTGTTTTATCTGTCGGCATGCTCTTTATCATTCATAGTTTCATTATTTATTCTTGTTGTTTGCCACTTGTCACTTGATGCAACTAAATTTTTCAATATGATCGTAGTCATTCAACCTTTCGTTTTCTATGGTCTTTTTGTTGGTAAACTGTCATATGTTGCTATTGAATTTGTCAATATACTCTTAGTCATTTAACTTGTGTTTTCTTTGTTCTTCTTGTTGGTCAACTGTGATTTGTTGCAATTGAATTTGTCTATATGCTCTTAATCATTCAACCTCTCATTTTCTTTGTTCTTACTGTTGGTCAACTATCATGATTCATTTGTTGCGATTGAATTTGTTTATGTGCCATTTTTTTTCACTTTCTTGTCTTCTTTAATATTCCTTTCGTTAATCACTATATTTTCTAGCTTATTCTCTCTTTGTCACATAACACATTATCGTTTTCTTCTTTTTACATCATCCACTTCGTGGTTATCAGAGGACATGATAACTTGAATTGTTGTTCCATTAGTGTAATCAAAACCATGTATCAAAGAGAGGAAATAAAATACATTGTAAATATTAACCATTAAAAATAAATGATACGTACAAAACACCAAAATCAATACAAAAAATAGATCCATTGTAGAAACTCTAAAATAACTGCATTATAGTAAGATGATTGTAGAAAATAACTTAATAAAAATTTATCTTATTTACAAACACTGAAATTTAGGTAATATAATGGAATCTCTACACAAACTTTAATACTATTGCACAAGCTCTGAAATGTAGTTAGTGTACAAGGAAAACAATGCATGAAACACTGAAACAAATGCATGAACACTGAAATGTAGATAGTATAACATAATCAATGCATGAAACACTAAAACCAATGCACTAAATAGATTTATTTCTTTGTCCAAACACTAAGATCAATGCATTATATGAAGAACCAAGAAATAAACAACAAACATACATAAGAACATAGTTCCACTTTTAGTTCACTAATCAATTCCAATTAGCTCCTTGGTTAGCTCTTAAGTTAGTTGTTCACACAAATTGTTTCTCAGTGAACAAAATAGTAAATATTATCTATCAATTTTAAGGAGAAGAGAGAAGATATAAACAATATACTATGAAGAAGACTAAAAAATAACTCAAATAACTCATTAATTGAATATAATATATAAAACTTATATTCCTATACAGAGGCTTATATTTAAATTATACTATCTAAAATTATAATAATTGAATATAATATATAAAACTTATATTCCTATATAAAAGCTTATATTCAAATTATACTATCTAAAATTATAATTATGATAAGAGTATAACTACATAATATGTATGTTTGAGTCTAACACATAATATCATGTCATGGAGAAGTTCAAAAAACATCATCACCTATAATTAATGATATCTTACTATAATCTTGACATATATTAGTGATATATAATTAATGATATCTTACTATAATCTTGACATATATTAGTGATATATAATGTTCCATCCTACATCCTACATTTTCTTATAATAAGAAAAAGTTGAGATTTTCCCATCCACTATAAAAAAAAAAATGTATATGTTCTATAAATTTAACCAATAACATAATATCATAATGAAGTTGAGAAATTCTTAGTTGCTATATAACTATAATATATTAATATGAAATTTTGCATATAATGTTACATAATATCTTTACAAAGTTAGTTACTTGTGAATGGTGATTTATTAATGGATGTTTAACCGATAACATAATATCATAATGAAGTTGATTTATTAATGGGTGTTTAACCGATAACATAATATCATAATGAAGTTGAGAAATTTTTAGTTGGTATATAATCTATAATATATTAATATGAAATTATGTATATAATGTTACATAATATCTTTACAAAGTTAGTTACTTGTGAATGGTGGTTTATTAATGAGTGTTGTATATCTAATACTATTTTTTTTAAATAATTGTTTTTCAAAAAATAAAAAAATAATAATATTTTTTACTCATCCAACCACTTTGTATATAATTTCTAGGACAAAGGATTGGGCTAAATCTATAAATCATACAAATACAATAAATGATTAGGCTAAGTCAATAAAACATATAGATACAACAAAGGAACTTGAAGATTATTTTAATGACCATCAATACTAATACTAATATTGTGATTGAATGATATATTTGACTTTGAATCTATGATTTGGGGTTTTCGGACTGTGGTTATGTCCTTCAGACATATGGAGTCAAGGGCCTGAGCTACAAGGGCTTGCGCCTGGAGTTTTTTAGGCAACTTTTTCATGGTGGTCAGTAGTCTTTTTCTGGTAATCTTCTCTCTTATGAGCATCCTACCCTGGCAAGCACTCTCGATAGGTGGCAGACATCAGCACAAAAAGATCGCGTTCTCTTGGATATGGAGAATAGGTACAAACATAAGGTCAATTATGACCTTAGTTTGTTTCCTTTTGGGGATTTCTGTTCATCTGATGAATAGCTAAAGATCCGAAGAAATCAAGCCTCATTCTCCATTGTGCTGCCATATCCATCGCTCGAATAAAATCATTGAGTCATGCAAGAGAGTTGAATCCTCGATCCAACCAGATGCTTCAGTCTTATTGATGTTGATCGACAGGACGAGCGTTTTTAGGGTGGAAAATCCAAGGGCCTTATCCCTCTCAATAATGGTGAAAATTCTTCCATTCCTGCTCTTCAATCCGTTGAAGCATCACCTTTGGAGTCGACAAATAGAGCATAGAGCCAGAGGTAGGAAAAGGTTTCAAACCCTAGTTCATGCTCCAAAGAGGCTTGACTGAAAAAATTTAGCAAGTGCATTAGAGAGAAAAGGGGGTTCTTCCAAATGGTTGGTTGTAGGTAAATATATCCCTATCATAGAGGTCGTAGGAATTGCAAAAAAAAACTAGTGGGTCGCTTTAGTAGTAAAATGGTAGGAAGCATAGCCCTAGAGAAATGGATGACTAACCATTGGCTACCCATGCTTGGTTACATCTCGAAAAGCTCACACATTGGTAAGAGGTAGGAATAGCATCACTCTTCTTTCAGAAGACAACTGCAATGCCTTACTAGGGAAGAACTGGAACTGGGGCCCCTCGGGCTTAACTTTAATACCTTGGTTTGTGTATTTTGACCCTGCGAGAGAACCTGGCTTTCATGCAAGTCTGGGAAATTATGTCTGGTATTTCATTAGGTCTTTGGTCAAAGAAAGTGATGGAGGAAATAGGCAACAAAATTGGTACCTTCGTGGGACTGGAGCCCAACTAGGCCTTCAAATAGGACCATCATTGGGCATGGATCCAGGTGGAGGTAGTTGTGGGCGAGGGTTTCGTTGGGACTGTCGATATCATCTTTAGTGAAAAAACCTGGAACCAGTGCATATACTACTGGAAGCATCCCTTCCATTGTTACAACTGCAATGAAATTGGGCATGTTCGCTCTCATTGTGCTCGGGTCACCTTTTTGTTTCAAAATCATGTGAAGGTCTAGAAGGAAAAATCAACTATTGGGTGTAATGGGATTACGGACGCGGTTTCAGTGGAGGGAAGAAGGGTGGAGTTCTTTCTTAATGGAGCTAACTCTTCAACTCTTGAACAAGCCATTATGAATACGTCCTCTCCCATTAATCCTCCAAGTAATTCTTCGGTTCCTCCCCCTTCCGTTCAATCTCTGGTTCCACAAGAAAAAATTCCAAGGTTTTTTTCCTCTAGGTCTTCCCCCTTGGTTTCTAACCAACCTCCTCTTGTCGATTAACCCTCCCTGGATGTCTCCCCTTATTTATCCCCCATATCCCCCCTTTTTTTGGTTTCTCCCCCAGACAGAAATGCCCTAGTCCCTCTTTCTCTTAATTCCTATCTTCCTCTTCCTTCCCCTGTTCCCCTCCCCTATATCTTTCTTTCCTCGTTTCCTTTTGTGGCTGTAAGTTCCCCTCTGTTAGAATGTGCAGTTTTCTTGAATCCTTCAGAGGTCGCTCCTTCCCTCTGTCTCTCCCCTTCTCCCCCTCCTCCTCCCTCTCTTGACCCCTTCACTTATTAGGTGGTCCCCTCTTTTCCATCTCCTTATGTTATGACAAAACAGATCTCAAATCCCCCCAGGACTGCTCCTTGTGCTCCATCGACGCCTTCATCTCCTCCCCCCATCCTTAGATATGCCCTATGTTCCAAAGGAATCCAAAAACATGAATCTTCTCCCTCCAAAGGAGGGATGGCTCTTGATCCCCCTCATCCAAATCTAGTGGTAAGGAAATCCCACCTTCACAAGGCCCAGGAAAGGGCCACAACTAAAATAAAAAAAGGAAAACATTTTTTTATTACAAGGGACCTCAGACAAGGGAGTGCCCTAAGACCTCCATCCATATTATGATGCTTTCATTTAACACGAGAGGGGTTGGGGTCCCCCAAAATATATTATCCCTCAAAAGGCTCATCACAAGCCTTAAGCCAAATGTTAAATTAATTCAGGAGACAATTTGTTCTGGAGAGAAGGCTAAGGATATATTCTCCTCTTAGCTCGAAAATTGGTCCTTTTGTACCATTCATGTCGAATGGATTTTAGGGGGAATTTTGACTGGATGGATCCCTAATTTTAAATCGTTATCTTCCTCCTCTTTTCCTTCGTCTCTTTCTGTAAATTCAAGGTTCAAATATAGTGACAATGTGTTTTCGGTGATTAATATCTATGGACCCTATGATGATAGGGTTTCTTATTGGGAAGACTTAAAAAATGAAGGTGTTTTCAGTGGCCCCTTGTAGGATACCCACCTTGGTATTCTCTAGATTTGAGGTGATTTTTCTGAGTTTAAGGAGGTATTGTCACTGTGGCATTTCTTCAAACAGTTTGTATACTAGTTGTTGTAGGTGCAATTTTTATATCTTTTTACAATGAAGAGACCTCTTAACAATTCATAAGTAATTTCCAATAATGACAGTCATTGAATATGTTACTGCAAAGAAAAATTCTATAAGTATTGGTTTCTCATTTTATTAAAATCAATAAAATCATACATAGATTGTCCCAGAACGTGCATAAGGAAAATTCCAATGATAGTTTCAGTTTATAACATCAGCAAACAAATACACATGGTGTAATAATAAAATAGAACCTGGAGTTAATGGGAGAATATGTGAACTCATGTAGTGATCTGATTAGAGTGGAATATTGTCTTCTAGCAGCAGCAAATGGACATCTCAAAGTAGAGGTTCGACCCCTCTAGGAAACACCATCAAATACATATTTATGCAGTTGTAAATATAAGAACATATAATAATAGAATACGCCCAGAAATATTGTTGGTACTTGAACAAGAACATAAATAGACTCCAAGAAATAGTGGCAGCGCTCCACGGTCCAGAAATAGAGAATAAATGTGCCCAGCTTGGAGATATAACTCAACCTTCAAGCAGTTGTAGTTTGTTTCTATCCTTATGCTAAAATATTTGTCAGTTCAGAGGATTGGTGCCCTGCAAGGAGTATATACGAGATAGCAATGATATCTTTGATTCCTCTCTTCAAACAACTCATCCCCCAATCAACACAAATCACCAAGGAATGACAAAGCACCCAGCATAAGAATATTAGTGCCCACACCTGTAAACTCAACCAATAACCAAGAAATTGATTTTCCAAATATGCACTAAGAAACCACTAAGAATATTCTCCACCTAGCTCAATAAATCGATTATGAGAATGATTATCTCCTTATCAATGCATCACAATGTCGAAATCTGATTGATTCTGATCCCAATACTAGCTAGGGTGTATCGTTGCAACACTGAAACTAGTAAACAAAGAAGGGTTTCCAAAAACCCTAGTCTCTCTTCTCAAGAGATCTCCAAAATATTTTTCCCAAATGAGCAAATGAAAGAATGAGGGGTGCCTCCTCATTTCCCGCTCACTTTACTTTTAATTTTCTTTTTAAGGTCACTTTATGCTTGCACACTTTATAATTTTTAAGTGACTTCATTTGCCTAAGACCCATGTTCCCTTTTTTTCCCTTTTTCATTCTATAAAGTTTTTTCTTAGGAAAAAGTTGAGTTCCCTAGGTGACTTTTCTTATTTACCCTATGGGAAATAATTTAGGCTAACGGAACCACTCCTTATGCTTCCTAGGCCAACGGGGAAATTACAGTCCTCCCCACCTGAGATTGCTTGTCCTCAAGCAATTGTAATACAGGATGTTGCAATATCTACTCTCCTTCCCAAGTAACATCCTCGATAGGAAGATTTTTCCATTTTATTAGGTACTCTTTGATGCTCATGTTCCTTAATTTCCTCTCTCTGGTCTCCAAAACCTCCTCCAGAATTAGGATCAACTGCCCCTCTTCATCCAATGGTGGTATCTATGTAGAGATGAAAACATGTTGCCCCACTGGCTTCTTGAGGCATGAAACATGAAATACATTGTGTATCTTACACCCCTCTAGAAGCTCTAACTCATAATCCACCTCCCCAACTCGCCTCGAAATCCTGTAGGGACCATAGAATCATGCTTTCAATTTCTCTGCCCCTTTCATTTTCAAGGATGATTGACTGTATGGCCACAAGCAAAGGTATACCAAGTCTCCCACCTTGAAAATACGCTCCACTCTATGCTTCTCGGCATACATCTTATGTTGATTATGTGTCGTTTGCAGGTTATCTTTGAGAGTTCATTGATGTCCTGACCCTGTTGAATCCAATATTTGGCTTTGGGTGCTCGGTTGTTCGCAAATTTTAGGTCCACAAAGTTGATGGCATCATAACCATACAAGGCTTTGAAAGGTTTCATCTTGATTGACTTCTGATAAGTGGTGTTATAGAAATGCTCACCCAATTGCAACCATTTGATCCACACCATTTGTTGCCCCGATACATAATTTCTCAAATACCCCTTGAGCCATTTGTTCACAATTTCTATATACCCATCATTATGAGGGTGATAACTAGTACTAGGCGTTAATTGTGTACCTACAAGTCTGAACAAATCCTACCATAAACCCCCCATGAATATGTTGTCTCAATCACTGACAATTGTCTTGGGCAATCCATGCAGCTGAAATACCTCTCTGAAGAACAAAATTGCTACCTATGTTGCAGAGTATTTGGAGGATATGGCAAAGAAATGGGAGAAATTATTAAGCATGTCAACCATAACATAGATACAATCCTTCATCTGAACCAGAGGTAGCCCTGTAATAAAATCCATCAAAATTCTTTCCCATTTTTGTTTAGGAATAGGAAGCTGTTGGAGAAATCTTGTTGGATGGGTATGTTCAACCTTGTTTTGCTTACAGATGTGGCACTCCCATACAAACTTCAAGACATCAGTCTTGAGACCCTTCCAAGCAAACCTCTCCTAAATTTGTCTATAAGTCTTCAAGTACCCTGGATGACCTGCCAAAGGAGAAGTATGCACAACATGTATAATTTTGTCTTTCAACTGAGATTCTGGTACTAAATACATCCAGTCCTTATAATATACGATGTCGTCAATAACCCTGTACCTGTCAACGGAGATATGACCATCAATTATCTCACAAGAAAACTTATTTTTGGAGTATTCTACCAATAGAAGTGCCTTCCATTCCACTGAAATCTCCATGACAGAGAGAGTGGGTATCCTAGATAGGACGTCAACAACCACATTATTTTTGTCTTTCACATACTCAATTGAAAAATTGTAGGCATGGATTTTACTAATCCATTTTTGTTGAAACCTCAAGCTGTTATGATTAGTCTTTACCTTGAACCTGTTTCCCACCAATTACTACCATAATTTGGTCAAAGCATGCATTATGGCCAACATCTATTTGTCATATATGAATTAATGTCACTCATACTCTTGGAGTTTGCGGCTCCCAAACGCTATTGGGTGACCACTTTGAATCAATACAACTCCTATCCCAATTCCCGAAGTATCACACTCCAAGACAAAGGGATGAGTGAAATCAGGGAGTGCTAAAACATGGCATGAACACATCACCTGCTTCATTTTATTGAATGTCTCTTGGGCCTCCTTTATCCAAACAAAATCCCCCTTTTTGGTGAGATAATTCAATGGAACTATTAGCTGTGAGAATCCTTTTACAAATTTCATGTAGTAAGTGCAGAGACCAGGGAAACTCTTTAGTTTTGTCACATTCCTGGGATTCGGCCACTCAATGATCACCCTGATTGTTTCTTGGTGCACCTGTACCCCATTCGCCCCAATCACGTGCCCCAAGTAGAGCATCTTATTCATACCAAACTCACACTTGGATTCCTTTCCATACAACTGTTGACTCTCTATAATACCCAGTACTTCATCAAGATGTCGCAAATGGTCTTCCCATGTTTTGTTGTATATGAGGATATCGTCAAAGAAGACCAATAAGAACTTCCTCAGCTTCTTATTAAACACATGATTCATGCACAACTAGAAAGTGGTAGGGGAATTAGTTATCCTGAAAGGCATGACCAAAAATGCATAATTCCCATAGTGGCATCGAAAGGTTGTCATAGGTACATCATGCTCTCGTACCTTGATATGATGATACCTTGATCGAAGATCAATCTTCGAGAAAAATTTGGCGCCCTTGAGCGTGTACATTAGTTCATAAATCATGGGTATGGAGTATCGATTCTTGATCATCTTCTTATTTAGAACCCTATAGTCAATACACATCTACAAAGTATTTTCCTTCTTCTTGACTAAGACAACAGAAGAGCCAAATGGGTTGGAACTAGGACAGATGTGGCCCATTTTCAACAATTCTTTGATGTTTTTTTCAATCTCGTCCTTGTAATATTTGGGGTGTCGATAGGGGTTTGCGATAACTTCTTGGACCCCCTCTTCTAGCTCTATGATATGCTCAAAACCTCTATCAGGTGGAATTCCAGGAGGAATCTCACTAAATACTTTAGGATGTTTGCAGAGTAATACCTATAAGTCCTCTAGAAGTTGTTGTAGATGGTCGGGTGGCTCTCTGTTAGAAATAAAACACTCTGCAGCCCACTCTATATCATTGTGCCTCATAACTACCTCCATGTTGTGCAATGACACAATCTTCAGTGGGTACTAGTGCATGGCTCGTAGGACCACTTTCTTTCTATCTGGTCCTCGAAACTCCATCTCCATGGTATTCTTATGAGTAGTGTATCCCCCAATAGAGTAAATCCATTGAACGCCCAACACTACATTGGTGTATGGTATGTCCACCATGAAGAAATCATTTGTCATTGAGTATTTTCCCATGGTTATTGTGAGTTTGGGATTCTACCTGGTGCAACTCATCCAGTGGCCTCCTGGTATGACTATAGTGAACCCATTGAATTCCTTTGTTGAAATTCCTCTCCTCTCGACCATGTTACCGTCAGTGAAGTTTTGGGATGTTCCCCCATCGATCAATATTGTCACCTTGTGCCCTGTTGACGGGCGTTTATGAAACACCATCAAAGAGAATAAATATAAAACTAATATTCAAAGATATTAAACTAGTAAATACTAAGCGAATACAATTGAAACAATGACACAAAAACAATCAAAGATAATTAATGCAATCATCGTTTCATTCATAAACAACTTTGAATAAAATAAAGTAATGCATCTACTAACCTCTAATTGATCAACCATAAACTAAGTTCCTCTCTCTGCATTGTATGAGCTCTTGGTTGTTCTGTATTTAAGGGAAACCTATGACAGAAACAAACGATAGTGCTTCCTGAAGAAATTCAAGGAAGTGTTTGATACTTGGAGTGAATTTATAACAACAAAAAGATAACTGATTAAAAAATCCTACGACCTCAAGATAACCAATAGTTGAATACAGAATAAATCTCGATCCTGGGTATTGATATTATCAATCATTTAATATCAGAAGTAAACTCAAAAATAACTAAATGACTGATTGATCACAAGTACAAATTGAACCAATAGACCATGGACAACATTTAAATATTTAACAATATGAAATATCAGTATGAAGACAAGACTAAAGCTAAATCAACAAATAATAACATAGAAATAATAGGAGAAAACAATGAAATAAACATTGTATAGTTCACACAGGTCTAAAGCCAACAACTAATTGTTTTCCCATATCACTTCCAAAAATTATATGTCCATACTATAATCCAGAAAAATATCATATTAACACTAAACAACAATATCTATTTAAACATGTCCTAGATCAGTTACCTCTTATCATACAAGATAGAGGATGATCCCTAAAAATAATTTTGTTTTGCAAAAATAGAATAACAGCAAGAATACTCCTATAGGATTTTATATCAAAAATAATTACATAAATGACATTGTTTTTTTTTAAATAGAAAAATACTAGTCTAATAATGCTCATCCCATGACTCATTCTCCTTCAAAATAGCATCATAAACTATTGTTTTCCTGAAAAAAGATAAAACAAAATCGAATTTATGTAATAATCAAAATAAATAATTTCAAAAGAAAAGCTACAGGATTCTGTAGCTAGTCTAAAATAATAAAAATAAAATCAAAGCGAATCTAGTTACTGTTTTTCAACCATAACCAAATCAAAAAAATCAAAACAAATATTTACCATTTCAGAGATTTGATAAAGAAGCATATGAATTTATGATGGTGTTATAATTTGTTGAGTTTTTAATAATCACATTACCAGCCTGCTTAATCCTCTTGTTGGTAAAATGCACATCTGGATTACTCTATTTCGCATACCTGCCTTTTTTCTTGACAACTGATTCATTTGGGACAACCTGAATCAGCTCATGGGGAGGAACAATAGGGTTAAATCTATAGGGACTGGGGTTTTCATTGAGATGGAGAGGTAATTCAATTATATTGTTGGGTAGGGTAAAAATATTTCTCAACAATAAACTTTCCCAATTGTCACCAGTCTTAGATAGATGTGAAATCAAGAGGATTTGAATAAGGCCATGGTGGAACGGGCTTGACAGTGGGCTCAGCCTCTGTCTCTGGTAAAACTTAGACATTTTCTGCAGATCCTCAAATCTTCAAATCCACAGAGAGGAAAGGGGAAATAAAATAGCCTCAAACGAAACAGATTTTCTAAGAAATTTCTATTTAGAAAATGATGCATACCTCTAAGATAGATTCGTTTATGAAGAAATTTCCCCCATGGAACGTAAATGACCCTAATTGGGAAATGGGTTTTTAGCGGTTCTTCCAAAATCGTAATCGTTTTCGCAGAATCTATCCCGCAAAACCATGTCTCTTTTGGGAAGCACTGCGATTTCTTAGATGCCATGAGAAAATGCCAAGGCACGCCTTCGATTTTGATGTTCTTAAACCATCGATCCCCTTCTTGGGATAAAACTGTAGCCTGTGTTATAGAATCCTTAGTCACTTTGAGTTGTAGATCCCCAATCTTAGCCTTAGGACCATCAAACGACTGAGCGAAATCTTGTGCCACTGCCAGGTTATAACCCTCAAACCGTCTGATGAAAATGTCCCAGCCATGTGCCACAATGTCACCTATGGCATCATCACGAGAGAGGAGGGCTTGTGAACCAAACTGTTCAATTCTTACCATGGGCGCCATGGGTACTATCACACAGATACAATAATGGCAGTGAAAGGTAGGTTGTGATCTCCAATATACAAACAACGGTAAAAGGTCTGCAAAATCGGGAGAGCCCCGATACCTAAGGGCTCGAGAGGCTACCATAACTGACAATTTGAGCTTTGGGTGGGTAAGAACTAGAGGACACACAGGATAGTAAACCATTATGCGCAATGAACACTAAACCAAAACCACCACCACTTACCTCTTCCAATAATGAATGTGAGACTGAATTATGCAGGACAAAGGGTGATGTGGAATTATGAGTGTGTCATTTATGTACCATGGTGATCAAATCGTGATGCGACTGGTAAGAGTAGGATTAATATTTGGAATTTAACCAAAGGTTTTGCACAGCCAAGCATATACCAAATGTGAAAAACCATATAATCAACCATAGAAATGACTAAATCATATCTCCCAAGTGAATAAATCAATGGTAATGGATAAACAAATAAAAAGATTACTTTACAAACTTTAAGGTTTATAAAAATATAGATGCCCTTTAGGTGTAATCCCTTTTGCAAAAGAAACAAAGAAATCACAAACTGTATGATGATTACCCAAGCCAAAATTTTGTTCTAATTTCATGCTTTCAGTCATGAAATTAAACAAAACAAACGATAGATTAAAAATGAAGAACTCTTACACTCAGCTAGGCCAATGAATTTTCTCAAAGCCAAAAAGACAGAAACGTTTGTAAGGAGAAGGAGGCAGCTACAAAAAAAAATTATCCCTTGGCGACGACATTTTATCGTGATAAAATTTGACAAGACTTGTTGGCTACCAACAATGGAGACACGTTGGTCGAAGAAGTTATTTCTGCATCATCTGAACTTTACATCAGGAAACAGATGAATTAGAAATATTTAATAGAAACAATTAAAAGACAGATCAAGCATTTCGACAATAACTCAGAAAAAATAACACAGTCATAATATTGGGTAAAGTTTTATCCAAAAATTGTAATCTGGTATCTCATTTAAATAATAGGGGTAGTAATGTTTATACAGATGACTTTGACACGGTTGACAGGTCCACTGTTGTCAGCAGGCATCCATATCCTCGACAGGGATGTCATTTAACCCACTCTAGTACTTCTATCCCATCCAAGAGTTTTCCATTTATGATAAAAGCATCATGATACCTTATTAATTTAAAAAAAACATATCTGAGGATCTTCGAACCCGACATTGCTTTGCTGCCAGCAGGCTTTTTTCAGTACCCCAGTGAAGTTGTCTTGATATC
Source organism: Picea glauca (assembly GCA_000966675.3). Classification (NCBI taxonomy): domain Eukaryota; kingdom Viridiplantae; phylum Streptophyta; class Pinopsida; order Pinales; family Pinaceae; genus Picea; species Picea glauca. The sequence goes on along the minus strand of JZKD02S1674387.1, from coordinate 13,320 downwards.
ATGTGTGCATTTACCTGCTGCCAGCAGATCTGTTTAGTGTCCCGACGGGTTTACACACAATTCCCACACATTACAATGCTTCCAACTCTCTAAAATTTGTTTGTAAAATTTCCAAAAACTTCATGATATTAAGAGAGCAGGGTGATACTGAAGATTTCACAGCCAGACAATGAAGGATTGATCTTTTAAGAATTATTTTTTTGTTCTGATGAATTTCATCGTAATTTGGACATTAAGATTTCAGTTAAGAAATCATCTCCAGGATGGGGAAGAAATCAGAGTTGTTCTCATTAAAACATGGACGACGTTAGAATTTTTTTAAGGATAATCGTGTTTCCCTGAGATTTCAATGAAAACCGGGAACAATGACTAGAAAAAAACTTACGGTAACTGATCTGAGTTTAGGACTTGATGTTTAGATGCTTTGAACTGTTATCAACTCTGCTAATGAAAAATCCAATTCCCTTCAATAATGAATGATGGCTTAGAAATAATTATTAGGAAAAACAAAAGCCAAAATGAAAAAGAAAAATAAAAACAAAAGAACATGTAAACTAAAAATATTTACATGGGGGCAAACATGACTTTTCTCAGGCGAAGTATTTCTTGAAAGACTAAAAGAAAATAGAAAAATCCTTATTAATATGAGTGCAGTCCCACTCGTGGCACCTTGGGTCAGGGTTGAATTGATAGTTCAAATTTACTTATCTCTTTACTTTCCATTTAAAATTTTCATGATGATACTGCGTTTTTGAAAAGAAATATTCAACGAAAAGTAGAGAGAAAAAGATTTAAAGTGGACTTCCTTGACAACATTCATATTATGGTTCTCTTGGAATGCCCACTTGTGTTCATAACTGCATTATTACAAAGAGAAATAGTGAGAAATAATACTAAAGGAACCCTACTCCTAAACCTACTCTAAACTACTAAATAGGTCAAAACGCTAAGTAGAATCGTTTTTCCAGTGCAACCATAAGAGCATATTCAATCCTGTAAGGCATAGAAAGTCAAAAATCAGAATAAAAGAATGTATTATTTGCAGATACAAAAGAAATGTTTCATGCTTACCTCCTATATATTCATTTAAAAACAAAACAAGCACGACCTTACCATTCTTTTGAAACTTCTTGATGTATGAATGCTCCAACCATTCTGCAATCTTGTCGTGATATGGGTCATAATGGCATGGAAGAGTGTAAGTAAGTTTGGAAAACTTGGTAATATTATGGGGACCTGATATAACCATCAACCAAGGCCGAAGTGCCCCATTCTCTTGACAATTCTCCAAGTGTTCATCAAATTCTTCACACAAAGGATCTAAAAAAATCATGTCATGTTTACTTCCTAGATATTTAGGTAGAAACAAAGCAAACACAACTTTATCTTTATTATGAAGATTTTTTAGATACGAATCTTCAAGCCATTCTAAGATCCTGTCATAAAAATTAGGATGCAAACTATGACTTCGATGAATTAGATCCTTCAATGGGGGACACATCATAAGAGGATTCATGACATCAATTAGATTATTGGTTTGAAAATTTCCTTTGATGAGATGGATCGTTTCAAAATGCAAATCATAATCATTAAAATTTGAACTAACCAAAGAATGAACCAACAATGTAGAATATTTGATCTCCATGAGAATGAGTGCATTGTCTTTTTCAAAAATAAATCGTGTAAAATCATCTTGCAACATGTATTTTTTCCATGTGACTGATGAAAGTGAAAGAGCATCAAATCCGACTTCATAAATGTTATGTTTGGAATTAATTTCACCAAATCTTGGCATATTGAAAAGATATGATTGTGAATGAAAATTGTAAGATACCATGGGTAAAGTATCATGTCCACCAAAATCTAAGAAGAGATCAAGATATAAATAGTAAAAGGAATCAGAAATAAGCACGTGAAAAGAATCTCTTGAGCTATGATATTTAACAATGGTATTCTCACGACATTCCTATTCACTTTCCTTAAAACTTTCACTATGTTTTGGTGATAAATTCTTCAACATAATATGATCATCTAAATTTTCCTAATGTATGATAGATAATTCAAAACTTTCATGACAAACATTTAATATTTCTTGTGGATGAAGGTTTAAGGTTTCTTCTTCCAATTGTAGATCTACATCTCTAATCAATTTTATTGGAATGTTAGAATGCTTAAGATCGTTTTCATCATCTAAGTGTTCTTCAATAACTGAATTTAAATACTCATTAGAGTAAGAGTTAGAATAATATAGACATTCACCTTGACCCGACATCAAATCTTCTTTCACGATGGTCGAGGACTGAGTATAGAATGATTCAAAAGAAAAACCAATTTGATTGTCAGTAAGAACCTTTTCAATAGATTCTACCTCCCTTGCTTGTTCAAAATTTTTGGATGCATTCCTCTCACCCTGCTAACAAAATTATTCTCGCAATTGAGTGATAGGATTTGTAATTGATTCATCATTCGCAATTGAATATGACTGGATGAAAGGGATGCAAGCATCATAGAGGAGATTTAGTACAAATGACATGTCATCAAGATTAAATTTAAAGAGAACATGATGGATTCTTGTTGAAAAGCCTTATGGATATGAATTGTCATTGATTGGTAAAGTATGAAATTCTTCACATAATTGATTGTAATCATAGTTTTCAAAAGCATCTGAAAATTCCTCTACAAATTGAAACTAATCAATAATGTGATATGCTGGAAAAGATTCAAACCAATGTTTAATCCGACCCCTAAAAGTAAAAGTGAACAATCTGCATAAAATCGTTAAATTAGAAATATCATGCTTGATGCATTTACACCAAAACTTGTTAAGGTGGTCTTTTGCAGATACATCCCCCCCACCATCAAATGTGAGTTTGGACGAGCAAGAGACTGTCTTGTTGGGAATATCGAGTAATGAGAAGTGGAAAGAATTTTCCAACACAGTGATTTGGGGAGCCATGGGGAACTAAATACATTCAAAACAAAGACTCTTGTAAGGCTATCTTGTCAGTCTAAAATGCATTCTAGTGCATTTCAAGATGACACAAAAGAAAAATTTATAAATCTGGAATTATGACAGACTGAGGGGTAAAACATTTAATCATTAAATTTACCTCAGACCCTCCTTCTAGCGCCATTTGTTGACGAGCGTTTATGACACACTGTCAACTGAAAGGTTAGATCCGGATCGGGGTTGTCTAATTAACCCAAGTTATTTGGTATGATCTAACCTGATGGGTTTAATGGCTCTGTTAGCCAACTAGGGTCCTAAAACAATGAAATGAAATAAACTAAACTAAATCTATAACTCTAACAATCGATACACTAATTATAAATGTTTATCTAATAGTGTTAATATACAAATGATTATAAACAATCTATATATAGTCTACAAGGTTTACTTGAAATCTTGTGAAAGCGGATGTTCATAATAGTGTTTCTAAAAAAGATAAATTAAGAAAAAAAATGTTTCTAATGTTTAAAGATATTAAACTAATAAATACTAAGCTAATACGATTGAAACAATGACAAAAAAATAGTCAAATCTAATTAATGCAATCATCGTTTCATTCATAAACAACTATGAATAAAAGAAAGCAATGCATCTACTAACCTCTAACTGATCAGCCATAAACTAACTTCCTCTCTCTGCATTGTATGAGCTCTTGATTGTTCTGTATTTAAGGGAAACCTATGACAAAAACAAACGACAATGCTTCCTGAAGAAATTCAAGTGTTTGATGCTTGGAGTGAATTTATAACAGCAGAAAGATAACTGATTAAAAAATCCTGCGACCTCAAGATAACCAATAGTTGAAGACGGAATAAATCTTGATTCTGGGTATTGATATTATCAATCATTTAATATCATAAGTAAACTAAAAAATAACTAAATGACCGATTGATCACAAGTACAAACTGAACCAATAGACCATGGACAACATTTAAATATTTAACGATATGAAATATCATTGTGAAGACAAGACTAAAGCTAAATCAACAAATAATAACATCTCATAACATAGAAATAATAGGAGAAAACAATGAAATAAACATTGTATAGTTCAAACAGGTCTAAAGCCAACAACAAATTGTTTCCCCATATCACTTTCAAAAATTATATGTCCATACTATAATCCAGAAAAAGTTTCTATTAACACTAAACAACAACAACTATTTAAACATGTCCTGGATTAGTTACCTCTTATCATACAAGATAGAGGATGATCCCTGAAAATAAGTTTGTTTTGCAAAAATAGAATAACAACAGGAATACTCCTCTAGGAGTTTATATAAAAAAATAATTACATAAATGACATTGGTTTTTTTTTAATAGGAAAATACTAGTCTAATAATGTTCATCCCATGACTCATTCTCCTTGAAAATAACATCATAAACTGTTGTTTTTCTAAAAAATATAAAACAAAATCGAATTTAGATAATAATCAAAATAAATAATTTCAAAATACAAGCTACAGAATTTTGTAGCTAGTCTAAAATAATCAAAATAAAATCAAAGCAAATCTATTTATTGTTTTTTAAACAAAACCAAATCACAAAAATCAAAACAAATATTTAGCATTTTAGATATTTGATAAAGAAGCATCTGAATTTATGATGGTGTTAAAATTTGTTGAGTTTTTAATAATCACATTACCAACCTACTTAATCCTCTTGTTTGTAAAATGCACATCTGAATTACTCTGTTTCACATACCTGCCTTTTTTCTTGACAACTGATTCATTTGGGACATCCTGAATTGGCTCATGGGGAGGAATAGTAGGGTTAGATCTACAAGGACTGGGGTTTTCATTGAGATGGAGAGGTAATTCAGTTATATTGTTGGGTAGGGTAAAATTATTTCTCAACAAGAAACTTTCCCAACTATCCCCAGTCTTAGATAGATGTGAAATCACAAGGATTCGAATAAGGCCATGGTGGAACAGGCTTGAAAGTAGGTTCAACCTTTGTCTCTGGTAAAACTTAAACATTTTTTGCAGATCTTCAAATCCACAGAGAGGAAAGGGGAAATAAAAAAAACTCAAATGAAATAAATTTTCTGAGAAATTGTTATTCAGAAAATGATGCATACCTCTGAGATAGATTCATTTATGAAGAAACTTCCCTTGTGGAAGGTAAACGACCTCGTTTCATAAATGGGGTTTTAACGATTTTGCCAAAATCATAATTGTTTGCTCAGAATCCATCCCGCAAAACCATGTCTCTTTTGGGAAGCACTACAATTTCTTGGATGCCATGAGAAAACGCCAGGGCACACCTTCGACTTTGATGTCCTTAAACCATTGATCCCCTTCTTGGATAACCTTGTAGCCTGTGTTATAGAATCCTCGGTCACTTTGAGTTGCAGATCCCTAATCTTAGCCTTGGATCCATCAAACGACTGAGTGAAAGCATGTGCCACTGCCAGGTTATAACCCTCAAATTGTCTGATGAAAATGTCCCAGCCATGTGCTAAAATGTCACCTACAACATCGTCATGAGAGAGGAGGTCTTGCGAACCAAACGGTTCAATTCTTACCACTGGCGCCATGGGTATTGTCACACAGATATAGCAATGGAAGCGAGAGGTAGGTTGTGATCTCAAATACACAAACAACAATAAAAGGTCTACAAAATCAGGAGAGGCCCAATACCTAAGGGCTCGAGAGGCTACCATAACTGACAATTTGAGATTTGGGATGGTAAGAACCAGAGGACACACATGATAGTAAACCATTCTGTGTAATGAACACTAAACCAAAACCACTACCACTTACATCTTCCAATATTGAATGTGAGACTGAATTATGCGGGACAAAGGGTGATGTGGAATTATGAGTGTGTCAGTTATGTACCATGGTGATCATATCGTTATGCGACTAGTAAGAGTAGGATTAATATTTGGAATTTAACCAAAAGTTATGCATAGTCAAGCATATACCAAATGTGAAAAACCATATAACCAACCATAGAAATGACTAAATCATATCTCCCAAGTGAATAAATCAATGGTAATGGATCAACAAATAAAAATATTAGCTTACAAACTTTAAGGTTTATAAAAATATAGATGCCCTTTAGGTGTAATCCCTTTTGCAAAAGAAACAAAGAAATCACAAACTGTATGATGATTACCCAAGCCAAAATTTTGTTCTAATTTCATACTTTCAGTCATGAAATTAAACAAAACAAACGATATATTAAAAACGAAGAAATATTACACTTAGTTAGGCCAATGAATCTTCTCAAAGCCAAAAATACATGAAAGTTTGTAAGGAGAAGGAGGAAACTACAAAAACAAATTATCCCTTGGCGACGACATTTTGTCATGATAAAATTTGACAAGAGTTGTTGGCTGCCAACATGCCCCTGTAGGACACCTCTGACCCTGAAGGTATGATACCTCATAAATCCTGACATCGAGGCCATGACCGGGTCCTTAGCCCCAGCATGTGAATATTCCTCTCCTGATGTTGGATGTCCATGGTCCTCTACCTGTTCCACCTCCTCATCCTCAAAACTGTCACTTTCAGAGTATACCTCAATGTAATGATCCTTTCCCATTATGTCCTTCCCAACACATATATGTCGTGGTTCCAATGGCTCCTTACAATTGAAACACAATTTATTTTTCCTCAATCCTCTCTTGGTCTCTTCATCCAGTTTGGCCATGACAACCCAATCTCTCTGAGGTGATCTGATTTCCTTAGTCTTCGAGTTAAAAGTGGGTTTGGGTGGAAACTAGATTTTAGGTACCGCATCATGCATGTCTCGAGCTCTGCTCACTACATCCTATAAGGAGGTAGGCTTTTAGGCCTTGACCCATCCTCGTAGAGGCTCCATTAGCCCCTCAACAAAAAACATCACCAAATGGTGCTCTGAAATGTTTGTCACCATCACAACAACCCTCTGAAACTTAGATATATAGGCCTCTCAACTACCTATCTTCTTGAGTTGAGCCATCTCTTTGAAGTGAATCTCAGGGTCCTTCCTGTCAAATATCACGATGAGTCTCTATGTGAAGTCCAAGTAAGAGGTAACCCCAACATGTCCCAAGTTTACTAACCCATGGTACCACCACTCATGCGCCTCGCCATCTAGGTGCAAGGTGGCCAACTTAATGGCATATGTCTCTATCATCTGGTGAAGATGAAAGTAAGAGTTGAGCTTCTGCACCCATGATCCAACATAGCATTTAGAGCCCCCATCAAAGCTGGGAATAGTGACCTTCCCAATGGTATGGTGCAACTCAAAAATTTGTGTCATGGCCCTCATGGGCCCTCTGAATCGGTTTATGCTCTTCATATTGCAGAACTCCATGAACGACATGGATGAGTGGAAAGCATCTCCTAACCTCTTGTACTCCTCTAAATATGCCCTATAGGGATCCTCCTGATCAACCTGCATCAATGGACCTGCAACATCATTCCCCAAAAAATGAGGCATAGTGGGTTTGGGGGATTTGGTGTACAAGTGGGGGTGGCTCTACATGGTAGTGTGTGATTGGCTACCCTCTCCATTGTTTGAACCCCCGTCACCATTATGATTCTTCTTCATTGGGCCCTCTAAGGAATTATTAGCTAGATTCCCCATAAGGTCCATCATGGCCTTTTGACCCTTGGCCAAATCATTCAAAATATTGAAAATATTGTTGATATTGGTGACATCTTCTTCCCCCATAGTTTATTTTCCCTTAGGTGTGATATATGTTGTTGCCTCTCTTGTTTCTTATTCTCTAACCACTTCTTCTTCTTCCCACCCAGGGGGGTCTGGGGTTCTTCCCCTACATCTTCAGTAGGTAATATTACACTCGTCTTCTGGTCTCATAAATCTAATTATAAGTGCCCCTCAAAGCCCATGGTTGCAGAGGAACATGCTCTAATACCATTGTAGGATACCCACCTTAGTATTCTCTAGTGTTGAGGTGATTTTTCTGAGTTTAAGGAGGGATTGTCACTGTGATATTTCTTCAAACGACTTGTATACTAGATGTTGTAGGTGCAATTTTTATATATTTTTACAATGAAGAGACCTCTTAACGATTCATAAGTAATTTCCAATAATGGCAGTCATTGAATATGTTACTACAAAGCAAAACGCTAGAAGTAGTGGATGCTCATTTGATTAAAATCAAGAAAATCATACATGGATTGTCCCAAAACATGCATAAGGAAAATTCCAATGATATTTTCAGTTTATAACATCAAAAAAACAATACACATGTTGTAATAATAAGATAGAACCTAGAGTTTCCCAAAGGGGTTGGATCCAATGGTGAAAAGCGAGGAGTTTTTCACCGTTGGGCAAGGTTCAATTCTCATGAGGGCTTTACCTGGAGCCATGGGGACACCTTGAGGTAGTGGTCGAACATGTGGTTGCACCCAGAGATACCATATTAAATGGTATCATGACCCGTACACACATAAGTGGATCAAAGCCCACCCTCATGTCCTTCAAATTTAAGTCCCCGAGGTGTAGGACAGTCGGTGACGGAGTGTGTTGTTAAGCCACTCCGTGTTGTTAAAGTCACCGGTTCGAAACCTGTGAGGAAAAAAAATCCAACCATGTTAAGGGTTGGTGTGGCTCAGGCCGGGTGCGATCCCCCGGTGATTTTGACAACTTAGATGCCCCTGAGTCATGGTTTCTCAAGCCACAGGTTAATCGCGTAGCCAACAGGTCCCGCACAAATTAACAAACAAAAAAAAAAAAAGATAGAACCTGGAGTTAATGGGTGAATAGGTGAACTCCTGTAGTGATCTGATTAGAGTGGAATACTGTCTTCTAGCAGCAAAAAATGGACACCTCAAAGTAGAGGTTCGGCCCCTCTAGGAAACACCATCAGATATATATTTATGCAGTTGTAAATATAAGAACATATAATAATATAATACGCCCAAAAAGATTGTTGGTACTCGACCAAGCAAAGAAATAGACTCCGGGAAATAGTGGCAGCGCTCCACAGTCCAAAAATAGAGAATAAATGTGCCCATCTTGGAGATATAATTCGACCTTCAAGAAGTTGTAGTTTGTTTCTATCCTTATTCCAAAAGATATGCCCAGTTCATAGGATTGGTGCCCCACATGAAGTATATACAAGCTAGCAATGATATCTTTGAGTTCTCTCTTCAAACAACTCATCCATCAAGAAACACAAGTAGCCCAAGGAATGACAAAGCACCCAGCATAAGAATATTAGCACCCATAGCTGTAAACTCAACCAATAACCAAGAGATCGATTTGCCAAACATCCACTGAGAAACGACTAAGAAGATTCTCCACCCAACTCAATGAATCGATTCTGAGAATGATTCTCTCCTTATCAATGCAACATAATGTCGAAATCTGAGTGATTATGATCCCAATACTAGCTAGGGTGTATTGTTGCACCACCGAAACTAGTAAACAAAGAAGGGTTTCCAAAAACCCTAATCTCTCTTCTCAAGAGCTCTCCAAAATCTTCCTCTCAAATGAGAAAATGCAAGAATGAGGGGTGCCTCCTCATTTCCCCTCTTTTATTTCTCCATTGAGTTGTTTCCCGCTCACTTTACTTTTAATTTTATTTTTAAAGTCACTTTATGCTTGCACACTTTATAATTTTTAAGTGACTTCATTTGCCTAAGACCCATGTTCCCCTTTCTTCCCTTTTTCACTTTATAAAGTTATTTCCTACGAAAAAGTTGAGTTCCCTAGGTGACTTTTTTTATTTAGAATATGGTAACCAATTTAGGCTAATGAGACCACTCCTTATGCTTCCTGGGCCCACCGGGACATTACAATCCTCCCTGTATGAGATGGCTTGTCCTCAAGCAATTGTAATCCAAGATGTTGTAATATCTACTCTCCTTCCCAAGTAGCATCCTCGATAGGCATATTTTTTTATTTTAGTATGTACTCTTTGATGCTCTTGTTCCTTAATTTCCGCTCTCTGGTCTCCAACACCTCCTCTAGAATTAGGATCAAATGCCCTTCCTTGTCTAATGGTGGTATCTTTGTAGAGATGACAACATGTTGTCCCACTGGCTTCTTGAGGCATGAAACATGAAATACATTGTGTATCTTACACCCCTCTGGAAGCTCTAACTCATAAGCCACCTCCTCGACTCGCCTCAAAATCATGTAGGGACCATAGAATCATGGATTCAATTTCTCTACCCCTTTCATTTTCAAGGATGAATGTCTTTCTAGATTCAAGCGGAGGTATACCAAGTCTCCCACCTCGAAACTAAACTCCACTCTATGCTTGCTGGCATACATCTTTTGTTGATTTTGTGTCGTTTGCAGGTTATCTTTGAGAGTTCGCAAGATTTCCTGACTCTCCTAAATCCAATATTTGGATTTGGGTGCCCGACTATCCCCAAATGTTAGGTCCACAAAGATGATGACATCATAAGCATACAAGGCTTTGAAAGGTGTCATCCTGATCGACATGTGGTAAGTGGTGTTATAGCAATGCTCACCCAAGTGTAGCCATTTGATCCATGCCTTTTGTTGCCCCAATACATAATTTCTCAATTACCCCTCAAGACATCTGTTCACAATTTCGGTCTTCCTATTAGTCTGAGGTTGATAATTGGTACTAGGCATTAATTTTGTCCCTATGAGTCTGAACATCTCCTGTGAGAAACCCCCCATGAATCCGTTGTCTCGATCACTAACAATTGTCTTGGGCAATCCATGCAGCCAAAATACCTCTTTGAAGAAAAATTATGCTACCTGTGCTAGTGATCCGAAATCAGATTCAGAAGCCTGACAGGGCATGAAAAATGCACAAAAATGAAAGTGCTCAGAATCCGACGAAACCAACACCATTGTGTCTGTCTCGTCTTCCTGATTCCGTTGGTATATTTACTTTATCAAACGGAGTCTGTATGAAGAAGATATCACATTCTGTCCGCCAAGCCAAACAGGCAAAATTTTTGGATGCTGACTGTACCTGTCCGTACAGTTAGTACAGTCCATACAGGACACGTGGCAGGTCCATAAAGGACATGTGGCACGTCCGTACGTGCAACACGTGGCACATTTGTACAAGTGACACGTGGCAGCACCAGGGGACGACACGTGTCAGGCAGGTTGGGCATTTTGGATGTACGATTGGACCAATCTCGAGGTGACACGTGTCACCACTGGAAGGGTGACACGTGGCACAGGATGATGTCAGTAGCATACATGGCGTATGACATCATCATCGTACGGCAAGTGACGTGGCAGATGACTGGACCGTACGACAGAGCTGACATGGCGGGTGACGAGGCAGTACGGCTTAACAAGTGGCAAGGCCCGTGGACCAATCAGAAGCCGACACGTGTCATCGTTTGGTTGGTGGTTAAGGTGCCACATGGCCCAATCAAGGGCTGCCATGTGGCACTCCAGGATTGGTTCATTAGTTTATATAAAATTATATGGAGTCGACCGGATTCGAACAGGTGACCTCCCCCTTGTGCCAAAGCTTTTGCAAACCTCCGCTAACCGTTAGACCACCAGGTATTACTTGTAATGTAAACGTGTTTAATTTTATTTAAATTTACACTATGTAATGTGTGGTCGGGGGTCGGGTCGAGGCTAAGCCCCGACCCGTGGTCCCATTCTTTGCCATATGGCCATAGTATGTATTATGGTTGGCGCGCGCGATTTTTGTGTTAACATAAGGTTTGACCCTCAGTCCAATGTAAAAGCCATGCGACCAAGCGCCGAGTGCGAGCTGAATGCAGTTTGGGCGCAGTTAAGTCCGTTAGCCAATGGACATATGGTTACAACAACGACCAGAGCTAGCGCAAAAGGGGTGGCCCGCGCTAGCGCGTGGCCACATGGATGCATGTGACCGTTCCAAGAGGGGCGCGCGTTAGGCCAAAGGGGGCTAGCGCCCGTTTTNTGGTTGTTGAATGGAAAATCAATCATAGGTTGCTTCAAGATAAGCTCATGTCGTGCAGATATCTAAAGTATATCAGTACATTTGCAGTCATCTTTTTGATGTTGTCATTAGCAATCTTTTCTACATGGATGATAGTAGCTTCAGTAAGATGTAACAGGGTTGCAATGGCTAACAATATACTGTCAGTTGTCATGATTGTGTTACAGTTGATCTTGATGAGACAGGTGCACAGGACAGAGTTCAGAGACAGAGAGCAAGCCGTGTGGCCTATCCCGAGCTTGTTGAGTGGTCAGTAACCTTTTGGGGACCAAAAGGTCTTATTGTGGGGAGGTGTGATCCAAAATTGGATTCAGAAGCCTGACAAGGCATGAAAAATGCTCAAAAATGAAAGTGCTCGGAATCCAACAAAACCAACACCATTGCGTCGGTCTCGTCTCCTTGATTCCGGTGGTATATTTACTTTGTCAAACGGAGTCAGTATGGAGAAGATATCGCATTCTGTTCGCCAAACCAAACAGGGAAAATTTTTGGATGCTGACTGTACCTGTCCGTACAGTCCATACAGGACACGTGGCAGGTCTGTATAGGACACGTGGAGTGACCGTACAGGTGACACATGGCAACCTCAGGCAGTGACACGTGTCAGGTAGATTTTCCATTTTGGATGTATGGTTGGACCAATCCCGAGGTGACACGTGTCACCACTGGAAGGGTGACACGTGGCACAGGATGACGTCAGTAGCATACGTGGCGGATGACGTCAGCATCGTACGACAAGTGACGTGGTAGATGACTGGACCGTATGGCAGAGCTGACGTGGCAGGTGACGAGGCAGTACGGCTTGACAAGTGGCAGGGCCCGTGGACCAATCAGAAGCCGACACATGTCATCGTTTGGTTGGTGGTTAAGGTGCCACGTGGCCCAGTCAAGGGCTGCCACGTGGCACCCCAGGATTGGTTCGTTGATTTATATAAAATTATATGGAGTCGACCAGATTTGAACCGGTGACCTCCCCCTTGTGCCAAAGCTTTTGCAAACCTCCGCTAACCGTTAGACCACCGGGTATTATTTGTAATGTAAATGCGTTTAATTTTATTTAAATTTACACTATGTAATGTGTGGTTGGGGGTCGGGCCGGGGCTAAGCCCCGTCCCATGGTCCCATTCTTTTCCATATGGCCATAGTATGTATTACGGTTGGCACGCGTGATTTTTGTGTTAATATAAGGTTTGACCCTCGGTCCAATGTAAGAGCCATGCGACCAAGCGCCGAGTGCGAGCCGAATGCAGTTTGGGCACGGTTAAGTCCGTTAGCCAACGGACATATGGTTACACCTGTTGGGACCACACATTGTACCTTTTTGCTCATACTTTTTGCCATTGTTATACCCTTCATCACCTATATTTAGACTCATATTATCACTTCATCTGATCACCCCAAGTTATACAAC
>JZKD02S1674386.1:107676-124524 GCA_000966675.3 Picea glauca | reverse complement strand
CATTATGTATCATGCGACATTTTCTTTGATTTCAAATGAAATTGAAAGTTTCATTAGATTTAATATTGATGCATTACAATTCTTTCATGTCAAAGCTTCAGTTACTTGGTTTTCACTTGCAATGAATTGAAAGGTTCTACTTGCCTTTTCTAATGTGCATTGAAGAGACACTTCATTCCTAAATAATTTGCTAACCCCATGAATTACCTTGGTGCAATTAAATTATCTAGGATCAACCAATTTACAACGAATTTTATATTTCTTAGGTCAATACAAAATTCAAATCCTCTAACTACAAAATCCATACACAACAATAATTGTTTTCCAAGCTCATATTTCTTCATGTTGGCTTGCAATTAATTGTGTTGAAGGGTTAAAAATATCATCTCCAAATGTTTCTAAAGATCTTCCCAAATCTTGCTAAAGTTCAAAATATCATCCAAGGAGGCTACAATAAAGGTGTTCGAGAAATGGTCTTAAGATATCATCCATTAATCTTAGTAGTTTTGTCATAGTATTGTTTAATATAAATTGCATAATGACTCACACATGCAATCCATGTGTTTTTTTGAAGTAATATTCCAAATTATTCTTTGTGTATACTGTCATATTGGTATCCTTACTTATAATCCAACTTCATGATAACACATGCTTCCAATATTTGGTTGATTAGTGCCTTCATTATTTGTAGGATATATATATATACTATAATCTTGTTCAATCTAAAAGATCTACAAATTTTTCTAACATCCATATTTCAATAGAAATGTCGACTACACCTGTGGACCTGCACACCTGCTACACTTTTCATCAATGAATTACTTCCTATATTGTTGAATGCCAAGGTCACCATCCCACTCAGGACAAATCACTATCCCAAGTTGTTTTTAAAAAGAACTTCTTGCATCTTGTTGAGAAAGTAGAGACATTGTAATATGGCATTACCATATTACAATGTAATATGGTAATACCATATTACAATGCAATATGGCATTACCATATTACATTGTAATATGGTATACCATATTATAATGTAATATGGTAATAGCATATCCCATGTATTTTTTTTTTTAAACTTAAAGGACGCGTCGCAATATCGACGATAGTTCGTCGGAAACCAATTTTTATTTTGAACAACCTTAGCAATAGAGACGACAGTTCGTCACAATTTGTCATGGTTTTTCATCGCACATACAGCATCTACGTCGTAAGTTTGGTCTTGGCATAAATTTGCGTCACTATTTCCACGCTTTTTTGTCGCAATTTGCCACAGTTTTGCGTCGCACATACATCATCTGCATCATAAGTTTTTGTCTTGGCATAAATTTTCGTCGCTATTGCCACGCTTTTTCCATGCTTTTGCCACGCTTTTGCATCGCATAAATAGCATCTGTGTCGTAAGTTTTTGTCTTGGCATAAATTTATGTCGCTATTGCCACGGTTTTGCGTCACAATTTTCCATGGTTTTTCATCACATGTACAGCATCTGCGTCGTAAGTTTTTGTCTTGGCATAAATTTTTGTCACTGTTGCCATGCTTTTCCATCACAACTTTCCACATTTTTTTTACATTTCCATATTGATGGTGATGACACGTGGAGAGATAATTTTGTCGTTGTTTCCATGAACACCTGGTTCGTGGATATAGAGACAAAAAAAAAGTCTTGGCTTTCGTGGAAATTGCGATGGATAAGTGTGGCAATAGCAACGAAAAATTACAAATTTGGTCATATGTACTAGTGTGAGATAACATTATCAACATCATCAACACGAGGTTGAGATAACAACATCATCATCATATGGCAACAGAATGAGGCAGGTGTAACAACAACATTTTGTGGTACTCTTACAGTCCCTAGGGATCTTCCCAAGAATCATAAAATTCCCTAGGATATAAAATCCTAATGTAGATACCACGTGGTACTCTGACAGACTGTCCTTATCGGACCTTCGGGATCTGCCCGGGAATCATAAGATTCCCTAGGATTATAAAAATACTAACAGAGCTACCACTACTGACCACAACTAGCAATACATGCACAGGTACTCTAACAGACCGTCTTTACCGAACCTTCGGGATCTTTCCAGCGATGATCAGTCCCCTAGGATATAAAATCCTAATTGAGCTACCTGTTGTTGGTCAGGATACCATAGTATCATCAACATCACTCCCCCTTTTAAGGGAATTCCTTTCAGACTATACCAAGCTTGTCTCGAAAGTATTCAAACTTCACACAAGACAGAGGCTTGGTCAACACATATGCAACCTGCTCATTTGTTCCAACATATTGGAGCTTAATAGCTCCCCTCTACACCATATCACGAATGTAGTGATACTTGATTTCTATGTGCTTCAACTTATCATGGAACACAGGGTTCTCTGTCATCTTTATGCAACTCCGATTATCACATAGAATAACGCTTGCTTCCATCTCCAGATCAAATAGACATGTCAACAACTTCTGAATCCATATGGCTTCACAATTGGCAGAACATGCAACAATGTATTCTGCTTCTGTCATGTTGAGAGAAATATCGGATTGCTTCCTACTCTTCCATGAAGTCATGGTTGACCCCAGACTGAAACCACATCCGAAAGTACTCTTTCTATCATAAACACATCCAACCCAATCTAAATCAATATAACTGATCAGTCTGAATTCATGAGCTCCAGTATAATAGAGACCAAAGTCCAACGTACCCTTAAGGTATCTCATCACATGCTTTGCAGCTACAAGGTGAACATGTCTGGTCTCTACCAGATATTGACTCAAGGTGTTCACAACAAAGCATATATCAGGCCTGGTATTCGTCAGATACATCAACCATCCAATCATGTGTTTGTACAACGTAGCATCAACCAATTCTGACGAAGTATCAACCAGGAGCTTCAACTTTGTTTCCATGGGAGTGTCCATGGACTTACACTCCAACATATCAAACCTCTTCATTATTTCAACTGCATACTTCCTTTGGTTAAGGAAGATATTCTCTGGGCTCTACAAAACTTCGAGACCTAGGAAATAGTGCATCAGGCCTAGGTCTTTCATCTCAAATTCTGCAGTGAGCTTCTTCTTACAATCAGTGATGAGATTTTCTTCTCCAATTAAGAATAAGTCATCCACATACAACAACAATATAACTGGCTCATCATTCATAACCTTTAAGTAAAGGTTAGAATCAACTTTACTCTTGGTAAAGCCCAAGCTCGTCAGGAAACTGTCAATTCTTCCATACCAAGCTCTAGGAGCTTGCTTCAATCCGTACAGATCCTTCTTCAACCTACAGACATGAGTCTTTCTATCTTTAACTTCAAACCCTTGAGGTTGTTCTATATACACTTCTTATTCAATGATACCATTTAAGAAGGTTGTTTCCACATCCATCTGGTGTAACATCCACTTCATCTTGGATGCAAGAGCTATGATGGTTCTAGTAGAAGTGTATCTAGCTACAAGAGAAAACGTCTCTTCATAACCAATGCCTTCCTTTTGAGAAAAGCCACGAGCTACAAAACTTGATTTATGTTTTTCAATACTTCCATTAGCAGCATGTTTTATATTGTATAGCCATTTGGAAGATACCACATCTTTTTTCTTCGGTCTAGGAACTATTTCACATACATCATTCTTTATAATGGATTGGTATTCTTATGTCATGGAAGCTTCCCATTCTTTCTTTTGAATGGATTATTCAAAGCAAGTAGGCTCTTTTTCTATGAGATCACACATCAAAGACATATAATTGGAGAATGGATTAGGTTTCTTAATTTGTCTCATGGTTCCTTCTGGGAACCATACTTCTCTCAATCTTGTATAATTTCCCTTGCCCAAGCTCACTTTCTCTTGTGAGAGATCGTCATCTAGAGAGGTTCTTGAGATTTTATAATATCATGATCTTCTTGAATCTCATCATCAAGGGAAACTATGACTGCCCTCATGGGTTCTGCACCCCTGAGAGCTACAGGTTCTTCATATAATTCATCAAGTTGGCATCTCCTTGATTTCTTGAGTGTTTCATATTCATCAAAGGTTACATCTCTATTGATATCAATATGATGGTAACCTAGTATATAAATTATGAAGGCCTTTGAGACCTCATAGTATCCAAAAAATATTCCCTTATTTCTTGAAGGGTTCATCTTAGTTCTTCTTTCTTTTGGAATGTGTATAAATACTGGATAGCCAAATATCTTGAGGTGGCTTACTTCTAGCTTCTTTTCGGAGAACATTTCTTGGGGTTTTTGAACCCAAGTGCACTATGGGATAATATGTTTTGAACATACACTGATGGTCTTGTTGCTTCTTCCCATAACTGCATTGGAAGATCTTGATCATGGATCATAGTCTTCACAGCTTCCATTGTTGTTCTATTCTTTCTTTCTTCTACACCATTTTGTTGAGGATTGTAGGGAGTGGTGAGATCCCTCTTAATCTCGACATCTTTGTTAAATCTTACAAACTCTTTTAAGGTGTATTCTCCTCCATTATCTGACCTGAGTATCTTGATTTTTCTTTCAGAGAGATTCTCTATCAAGGATTTGAATTCCTTGAATTTTCCAAACACTTCATCTTTTGATTACAAGAGGTAAAACCATGTCTTGTGAGAATAGTCATCAATAAATGACACACAGTATACATACCCACTAAGAGAGGTTGATGGCATTGGGCCACATACATCTAAGTGGATGAGCTCCAAAATTCCTTCTTCTTTATTGTCGCTCTTCGGGAAAGGATTATTAATGTTCTTTCCTTGTGCACATCCCTTGCACACACCTTCATGGTCAACCTTGAATTCTGGTAGACTTCTCCATACCTGGGGGGATGACAGAACACCCTATCAAGTTGGTTACCTTAGGAGTGAGTTTCCATTGGGTGGGTTTATGAAAGTTCATCGTCCATTCCCACCATACTTATCACTTTTCATCATCTTCCCTCTCATCTATCCCCTGCATTGGTTCGGGCATTGGGTTTTCCAAGCTAGTTAACGGTTATACCTTCCCTTGTGAGAAGAATGGGCTAAAGGCCCAGAGGGTAAAACTAGTTGGAAAAAGATAAAATCCAAAAGATCAAAACCTTCAGATGCTTCGCCTAGGGATCCCCGAGAAACAAATAAAAGGATTCTTAGTAAGAAAAAGGAGGGGCCCATAAAATAAATAAACTCAAGACCTAGTTGGAGGATAGGGGGTCTCATCATGAGTCAAACTATTAGGCCCATGGGCATATAGCGGTATGAAACTACTATTCAATTGGTCACCATGCTAGGGTAGTGGCTCTTGGTAGCATATCCAAGAGAAAGGGGGTCTCATCACGAGCCAGCCTCTCATCATGAGCCAGCCTTCTCATCTATGTGAAATGCTTGTAGGTAACACTACCACCATTGGTCACCACGCCAAGGAAGTGTCCCCCAACTATTCTCTTGAAAGAAAAAGAAATAAGATAAAAAAGTAAAAAGGCATTGAATGGGATAGGAAACATTTGCATCCATGACAAGGTGCAGCTCACCCTCTTCAGAGGCACCCACAGGTAAGCCCTACATTTCCCTGTCATCATTGCACCCATTGCCCAAACATCCTCATACCATCTCATGCAGTTACATGACCTAGATTGGTCTTCACCTGGAAACATCCTACACCTAAGGATAATTATCCCAATAGGACGTCCTGAAACCCTCTCCAAACTTGGCTTGTAGAATAACATAACGTCTTTGAGCACTCGTATGGGAAAGGGGGGTTTTGTGCACATGTTTCAGTAATTGATTATTAGATGTGATTGACATTGCTATGATCCCTGTGACTTATGAGCCCACGGAGGGTGTACTTGTTTATGTTGCAGGACCACGCTCAACAAACAGGTACATATCGAGAGATGATTAGCTCAGACTTCCATAGGGATAAAAGCCCGCCAGATGGATGTTGAGACCCCAACCAGAGGAAAACATATACCAAAGGCTTGCACCGGAGAGAGGATGATGTTCCACCAGAGACAATTTGGCAAGCCTGGACCTAGGGGCATATTTCCCTCCCACCATGATGTTGTCCCTTGAAGGCCTTTGACATCATCATTCAGAGCCTTGATGTCACCCATTTGAGGTATCCAACTTGAGGGTGGCTTTGGTTGGCACGTGTGGTAGTTCTTGAGGGTTTTTTAGCCCCAAAATTTCACTTGGAGGGATAACGTTCCAGCAAGAAAGCTAACGTCACCTTAGGAGGGGCATGATGTCACCCTAAAAAGATAAAATTAGGGTTTTATTTGACAATTTTGTGTAAAATTGGATTTTCTCATGTAAACTGACCATGTCGACCTCTTTGACCTAATTTTGTAATTAAAGGTCATTTTGATTGTATAAATAAGGAATTTTCCCCTTGTATCTTATCATCATGGATTCACTCACTAAGTGAGGCCTGAAATTTGGCTCCTTTAATGTTCTTTGGTTGAAATTAAGTGGTGCACAACTCTTGAAGGAGGCTTACATTGGTGTTTTGGGCATTTTGCTTGGTGGAAAGTATTCAACTAGGCTAATTGCTAGATTCTTTTTGGTGAATGTAAGCGAATTTCTGAAATTCTTCTTTATTTTGAATGGTTATAGTACATTTACTTTTCATTTTTCCAAGATTATGAAATTGCTAGCGTAAAACCCTAGGAGATCAAGGACATGTTATTGTCCTTGTCTTAATAGCTTTTAACCTACTAGATTGTGCTAGAAACCCTACCTATTAAAGCATTGTGCTAGATCCCTACCATTGTAGCACTCTAGCATCATTTGCTTCATAAAGCCATTAATTAATTCAAGATTGACCTAAATAAGAAGGAAAATCGCTAGGCCCTAGGGCTACCTACTTCCTAGTAGTCGTTTTCCTTCTAAGGCTTGTTGATCGAGGCCTTGGGTTACCCACACCGCAACCATCATCCTTCTTTGTCCTTAGCTCATACATTATCATTTTATTCCTTCAAGATTGTTTCTGCAAAAATTGACTCCATTATCCCTAAAGAAACGGATCTAGACCTTACATTTGGTTGATTGATGAAACAACACATAAAATTTTACCTCAAACTATTTATTGACCTTTCCTAACCCTAGATTAGACTAATTCACTAACCTTCTTGATGTTGTTACAAAAGTAAGCTACAGACAATTATTACAACAGTAAAAGCTCTTAAAAGCAATTGCAAAAGTTGATTTTTACATTGCTTCATTAGCTTCTGACAAGTGCTAGTATATTTTTATTAGTGGATTATCATTTTTGGTCATTGTGAAGCTTATTTAAGGCATTGATTTTGAAGCTATCATCTTGTATACATTGATGTTATAGAATTTTTCGTTTTCTTCATCTTGCATCAACTTATTGCTTTTATCGACAAGCCCAAGGTTTTATGAAGCGCTAACATCAAATTGTACATGCAAAATATATTGTTTTTTTGTTGCTTTGTTCCGGGAAGGTACATTTAAGCATATCATTGCTTCATTGGATAAAACTTTGGGACTTTCTTATTGGTGTGACTTGTGAGAGGGGATATATTTTATTGACACTTCAACCTTTCCCTTCTCAAACCCCCAGGTCACCGGGGACGTCTCTCCTAGGATATCATCCCTAAATAGAAAGAGGTTTCTTATTAATGTGACAGTGATAGGACAACCTCATGTTACGCCAATTTTCCCTCCTTTAGCCTTTCCCTTTGGGACAAGTACAAATTGTGCAATAACAGTTTGGCATCGTTGTCGGGGAACACTGATTCAATTCTCCTCAAAAATGACACTTTTCGGTAAGCCTTTCCTCTAAATCCTTTACTTTACAAAGCTTACCTGGCGACTCCAATGAGGATGATCCCCTCATCCCTTTGATAGTTTCAAGAAAATTATCTAGCGACTCCACTAATAACAAAGCCAACCATGAATTCTCAATGGGACCCAAGAAACTTTAAACCATTGGATATGAGTAAAATACCAGGGTATCCTCGACGAATGCCTCCAAGGTATGAAAAATGGCTCCCTAAATTCAATGGTAGTGATGAAGAGAATCATAATAAACATGTGCATGATTTTTATGCTTTCTTTCAACTTCATCCTATCAATGACGATGTTGAAGACCTTGCAATGAAACTTTTCTCTATTACTCTTCATGATAATGGTAGGAGATGGTATGAAGACCTCCCTGATGCTAGCATTGCCACCATGGATCAATAGGAAGAGGTTTTCCTCGAAAAATAGGATCCTTGTGTTTTGTTAAACAAACTTACTCACATGAAGAAGAATAAGAATGAAATTGTTGGGGAATTTCATGATAAATTTGAAAGGTTATTACAACAGATCCCAATAAGCCATCACATGTCACATGACTTTCTTCTTTTTAATTACACAAAACCCTTTATGGGACAAATAAGTTTCCCTATCAAAGACGAAGCCCCTAGAACAATCCAGGAAGTTTATAATATGGCTACAGAAATAAAAGCTAACATATCCTCATTCAAAGAAAAATCCTTTGTTCCAAAAGTCAAGGCTTGGGAGCCCAAATACACCACATATATTCCCAAGAGAGTACCCTCCCTTGAGACATCTATTGAAGAAACCCCGGAAAATTTAGAAAAAGACACTAGTCAACAAGAGGTTGAGGAAAGGGGTTTTGATGAAGGTTACCAATCCCATGGGGAGGAACAAGAATCTACTCATGCTTCTAGCAAGGACAATGAGGACCTAGTTGAAGAGCAAGAGCCTAAAGGTATTAAACATAATGATGAAGTATTAATGTGTGCTCCTCCCTCCGATCAAGCCATCCCAAATCCTATTTTTCCTCCACAAGAAGAAGAGGATGAGGTTAGTCACTTTCCTTTTAAGGATTTTGATAATACCTTATTCTATGATTCAGAGAGTGAAGGAGAAATGGAATCCTCGGGAAAGGCAGATCCTCCTTGTTGTACAGTTGAAGATGTAGGGGCAAGTCACGAGGACAAAGCAATGATGCATATTGTTTCATTTGATGAGGTCATCCAAGTCCTCGAAGATCCTGCACAAGAAGAAATAAACACGATGAATTACCTTCCTTTCCAAGATTTTGATGGTGCTTTGTTTTATGATTTGGAAAGAGAATAGGTACTAGAGGATCCCTTGGATGCATTAGATCCTTCATGTTATGAAAAAGGTAGTGACATTGATGATAATATTGATGAATTCATACATGTTGGAAGGCATAAGTGAGATGTGATTGGCTATGATGAGGATCCCATTTACAACATTGAGGGACATTTCCAAAAGTTTCCTTTGAAACTATCATATGAGGTTACTAATAATTCTGACATTTGGCAACAAGGAAATGGTATAGTTACAGATATCTCCAAGGGTCACCTAGTTCTATGTCCTCTTGATGATTTTCGGTCATACCTCAAAGATTTTGACAAATATCCTTTTGAGCACTTGGATTTACTCTATGAAGAATATTATCAACCACCATTGTGCTCAGATCTTGATAAGGACATTGCGTGTCCAACCCATGGTACTTGTGACAAGGTTATCCAACCCCCTTTTACTTTACCTCGCTATGTCACTAAGGGTGTAGTTGGGAAACATGTCCCTTGTATTGAGTTTTCTCCAGAACAAAGCCTTCTTTTAGAATTATAGGGTAAGTTGTATACTTTGAGAAGAAGTTTATTGTGTCACTCTTTCAACTTTCCCTTGGAAATTTGCTAATATTTTTCTAGGTTTTTATTAGTCCTTTCCCAAACTTCAAGATGTGATGATATCCAATGTAGCCAACCTTCGGACTCTATAAATCATCCTTTTGAGCCTTTGATTTTTCACGATCCCTTTCTGACATGAATTAAGTACTTTCCTAGAAGTCGGACTTGGCATGATTTTGTCCCTCCCTCCCACCTCCATGAGCTAGATTCTACGATTTCCGATGATGTGATACATGTTCTAACTCATGTTATTTTTGTTCTTAACTTATCACTATTTTGGTTTATGATGAAGCACAGACGCAGGTTTGTGAGGCATTGCTAGGATGGTTTCATTGGTTATTTGACTACACCTAGCATTCAACCAACAGGTAAGTAGAGGTAAGTAGGTAGGCATTTTTCATTCATTATGTATACCATTTTCATTTCATGCTAAAGTAGTTGTATTTCCATTTGTATATATGCTTGCTTACTTTCATTTTATTGTACCATATATGAGCCAGGGGTGATATCACCACCCCAAATGATTACTAATATATTTTGTTGAGATATAGCGGGTCACAGGTCATACCAGAGATGTTGAGGTTCTCATGCGCTCTACGGTGAGCACATGTCCCTGATTTGGAGACATATGTTATCCCCTAGCCTAAGGATAACTATGGAGATTATGTCTTGAGGCCCACAGGTCCTAGACATGGAGTACCGAGAGCCATATTGACTTGAGCCTGGCCCTGGAGGGCCCATACTACTTCTTTAGTGCCTCCATCCTATCAGCAACAGCAACATCCATCCCTTCGGCCTGGTCCTGGAGCAGCATTGGGTCTTGCTCCATGAGGTAATGAGTTTGGGTATCATGGTATGTGTCACTCTGATTCTCAAAACATTTGAATATGTGCATTTAACTCTCTTTTGCTTCATGACGTGTGCTTGGACTTTATGCCTTTTGACTTTTCCATACCTGGGGGGATGACAAAATGCCCTATCAAGTTGTTTCCCTTAGGAGTGAGTTGTCGTTGGGTGGGTTTATGAAAGTTCATCATACATTCCCACCATACTTATCACTTTTCATCATCTTCCCTCACATATATCCCCTGCATTGGCTCGAGCATTGGGTTTTCCAAGCTAGCTAAAGGGTTGTACCTTGCCTTGTGGGAAGAAGGGGATAAAGACCGAGAGGGTAAAAGTAGTTGGAAAAAGATAAAATCAAAAAGATCAAAACCTTCAGATGCTTCACCCAAGGATCCTCGAGAAAGCAATAAAAGGATTCTCGGTAAGAAAAAGGAGGGACCCATAAAATAAATAAACTCAAGAGCTAGTTGGAGGATAGGGGGTCTCATCATGAGCCAACCTATTAGGTCCATGGGCATGTAGCGGTATGACACTACTATTCAGTTGATCACCACTCCAGGGTAGTGGCTCTTGGTAGGATAGCCAAGAGAAAGGGGGTCTCATCATGAGCCAGCCTTCTCATCTCCGTGAAATGCTTGTGGGTAACACTTCCACCATTGGTCACCACGTCAGGGTAGTGTCCCCCAGTTATTCTCTTGAAATAAAAATCAATAAGATAAAAAAGTAAAAATGCATTGAATGGGCTAGGAAACATTTGCATCCATGACAAGGTGTATCTCACCCTCTTCAAAGGCACCCACAGGTAAGCCCTACATTTCCTTGTCATCACTGCACTCATTGCTCAAACATCCCCATACCATCTCATGCACTTACATGACCTAGATTGGTCTTCACCTGGAAACATCCCACACCTAACGAGAATTATCCCAATAGGACCTCCTGAAACCCTCTCCAAGCCTAGCTTGTAGAATAACATAACGTCTTTGAGCACTCGTCTGGGAAAGGTGGCTTTCATGCACATGTTTAGGTAGCTTGATTATTAGATGTGATTGACATTGCTATGATCCCTGTGAATTATGATCCCATGGAGGGAATACTTGTTGTTGCTGTAGGACCATGTCCGACAGACAGGTATATATGGGGAGATGATTAGCTCAAACCTCCATATGGATAAAATTCCACCAGATGGATGTTGAGACCCCAGCCAGGGGCAGACATATACCCGAGGCTTGCAACAGAGAGAGAGGAGGACATTCCACCAGAGACAGCTTGGCAGGCCTGGACCCAAGGGGGTCTCGCCCTCCCACCATGATGTTGGCCCTTGAAGGCCCTTGACGTCATCATTCAGAGCCTTGACATCACCCAGTTGAGGTATCCAGCTTGAGGATGGCTTTGGTTGGCACAAGTGGAAGTTCCTGAGGGGTTTTGAGCCCCAACATTTCACTTGGAGAGATAACGTTCCAACACGAAGGCTAACGTCACCCTAGGAAGGGCATAATATCACTCTAAAAATATAAAATTAGTGTTTTATTTGACAATTTTGTGTACAATTGGATTTTCTCATGTAAACTGGCCATGTCAGCCTTTTTTACCTAATTTTATAATTAAAGGTCATTTTGATTGTATAAATAAGGGATTTGTCCCTTGTATTTTATCATCATGGATTCACTCACTACGTGAGGTCTGAAATTCGGATCCTTTAAGGTTATTTGGCTGAAATTAAGTGGTGTGCAACTCTTGGAGGAGGCTTATATTGGTGTTTTTTGCATTTTTCTTGGTGGAAAGTTTTCAACTAGGCTAATTGCTAGATTATTCTTGGTGAATGTAAGTGAATTTCTGCAATTCTTCTTTACCTTGAATGTTTATAGTACATTTACTTTTCATTTTTCCAAGATTATGAAATTGCTAGCTTAAAACCCTAGGATATCAAGCACGTGCTATTGTCCTTGTCTTAATAGATTTTAACCTACTAGATTGTGCTAGAAACCCTACCTCTTGAAGCAATGTGCTAGATCCCTACCATTGTAATACTCTAGCATCATTTGCTTCATCAAGCCATTAATTAATTCAAGCTTGAGCTAAATAAGAAGGAAAACTGCTAGGGCCTAGGGTTACCTACTTCCTACTAGTCATTTTCCTTCTAAGGCTTGTTGATTGAGGCCTTGGGTTACCAACACCCCAACCATCATCCTTCTTTGTTCTTATCTCATACATTATCATTTTATTCCTTCAATATTGTTGCTGCAAAAAGTGACTCCATTAGCCCTAAAGACACTTATCTAGACCTTACATTTGATTGATTGATGAAACAACACTTAAAACTTTTACCTCAAACTATTTACTCACCTTTCCTAACCCTAGATTAGACTAATTCACTAACCTTCTTGTTGTTCTTACAAAAGTAAGCTACAGCCATTATTACAGCAGTAAAATCTCTTAAAAGAAATTGAAAAAGTTGACTTTTACATTGCCTCATTAGCTTCTGACGAGTGCTAGTATATTTTTATTAGTGGATTATCAATTTTTGTCATTGTGAAGCTTATTTAAGGCATTGATTATGAAGCTATCATCTTGTATACATTATTGTTATAGAATTTATGGTTGCTTCATATTGCATCAACTTATTGCTTTTATTGACAAGCCTAAGGTTTTATCAAGCGCTAACATCAAATTGTACTTGCAAAATATATTGCTTTATTTTTCTTTGTTTCGGGCAGGTACATTTAAGCATAACATTGCTTCATTGGCTAAAATTTCGGGGCTTTCTGATCGATGTGAC
Organism: Picea glauca; assembly: GCA_000966675.3. Classification (NCBI taxonomy): domain Eukaryota; kingdom Viridiplantae; phylum Streptophyta; class Pinopsida; order Pinales; family Pinaceae; genus Picea; species Picea glauca. The sequence goes on along the minus strand of JZKD02S1674386.1, from coordinate 111,229 downwards.
TTGTGAGAGGGAATATCTTTTATTGACACTTCAACGTTTTCCTTCTCAAACCCCTAGGTCACCGGGGACGTCTCCCATGGGCTATCATCCCTAAATAGAAAGAGGTGTCTTATTAAGGTGACAGTGATAGGAAAACCTCTTGTTACACCAATTTTCCCTGCTTTAGCCTTTCCCTTTGGGACAAGTATAAATTATGCGATAATAGGCCACATAAGGACTTCACCATATATGAATGCAACCCTAAAACCTTTCTTATCTAAATTTGATATAGAAAGTAAATTCTTTGTCAAACCTGGTACATATAGTACATCCTTCATGTTCATTGGGGTCCCTTAATAAAGTTTGTAAGTGGATTCTCCCACTCCTTTGATAGGGTACTGGTAATCATCTCCAAGTGTAACTTTCTGGGGAAAGTTATTCTTTATAAGGCTAGAGAGAATGCCTCTCTAACATGTCATGTGCTTAGAAGCACCACTATCTATGATCCAAGTGTCGTTTCTAGGTGACACACATCCTAAGAGGGCAGAGAATAAGACATAGTCTTCAATATTTTCTTTAATCATCTTTGTGGGTGGCTCATCATCTTCAACTGCATGGGCATGGTGTCTTTTGTTATTTCACTTCTTGTTGGACAATTCTTAGCAATATGTCCCATGTTGTCAAAATGGTAACATTGATAAGAGGAGAAATCGTTTTCTCTTCTTTGACATTTCTGAGACTTCTGGAATCTCCTTGGAGGGTGAGATTCTTTATGGAAGTGGGTGACTCTATTTGGGGAGTGAGATTCCTTGTGTATGTGGATATCCTTCTTGAAGTGAGACCTTTTCTTTCCTCCTTTAGTATGAGCATCTAGGGCTTGATATTCATCCCTTGAAAGAACTATTTCTCGGTTAGCTACGCTTGCTTCTTCTTGGACACATTCTTCCCAAAGACTGTCAAATTGTAGTTTCTCCTTTCTGGCACAAATAGTTTGGATGAATGCATCCCAAGGTCTTGTGAGACCATTAAGAGTTGTCATTATGAGTTCATATTCATCTAGGTTGTCTCCAATTTCTTCTAGTTGTTCCTTGATTTGAGATATCCTAGATAAATAGTCATGAACTGTTTTTCCTTTCTGCATCTTCGTATTCTTGATTTGGGTTCTCAAGTTCATATTTCAGTTAATGTTATTTCCTTCATACATTCTGGTTAAGGCATCAAACATCTATTTTGGAGTGTCCTTAGAGGCCACATGAGGGATCAAGTGATCTTTGATAGAGTATACAATGATTCTTTTGTCCCTAACCATATCCTTCTGGTACTTTGCTTTAGATGTAGCATCTGCGGGTTCTGGTACATTTTTCTTGATGCATATTGCAAGATCATTCTCTTCAAGAATGAGTGCAATCTTATACTTCCAAGCATGGAAGTTATCCACACCTTTTAACTTGTCAACAAGATTGGTGCTTGCAGACATCTTGACCTGGAGCTGCGAAAATGACCAAAAATTCAAAGTGCTCAGAATTTAAATCTAAACTTACCAAGAGGTGTGTTTGGTTGAGGCGAGTAGCATGGTGCATTCTATTTTCTGAAAATCCAAATTTTACCGCTCTAAACTGGGCCTACGCAAATCTGGACTAGTACTTCTGGTATCGGTTCTGGTTTCTTGGTTTTCTGGTAACTAGGGCTTCACTTTCCAGAGGCTCTTGCCACTGAAAGGTGCGCTCAAGCTTCCAATGAGTTCATTAGGCTAGGGCACACTTCCCTTGATAGTTTTTAGGCTGGAATTCTCTTCCAACAAAAAACCATAATTTTCTTGTACGACAACAGTGACGTTTTTGGTAACCCGATGAAAGGTGCTCTATTCAGTCAAGCTCTGATTCCATGTTAAATTTAGAGCTGCTATTAAGTTCTTTTCAATTTACTAGACAATAATAGCATAAGAAAGATCACTGAAAGATACAAAATCACAAGGTACACAATATTTATCCTCGGAAATCGTCATGGGGGAGAAAACCCAAAAAAAACTTCCTTAATATAGATTATCAATACAATGCCAAGATAAAAGACCAAACACAAGAGAATATCCAACACTGAGAAATGTGCCTCTCTCTCTTCTTCTTCTGGAAATTGCAACTTCCTTCAAACTTGCGTATTATATGAGTGAGTGAGTGAGTGAGTGAGACGCTAGCCTCTCTTATTTATACTAGCTGATGAGTGTTAGGGAGGTGTCTCTTCATCAAGTAGGGCTGAATTCTTCACTTAGTGGCTAAAACCACTTTAATTATCCCTAGGGGTCGACTTCTCAATTAGCATCATATAATTAGGGATTGACCAATCCACAAAAGGGGATTTTGTCATACATGAGTCCCGACATGATCAATCCACAAAGGGGATTGATATATTTAATAATAACTCAATAATAAGTAGAATATACTTCGTAGTTACAATATTTCAACAAGAAATAGCCAACACTTGCAACCAAGCACCTTTGTTGTTGCTTGTACGATCATGTACCTGCAACTCCTTTGCTTCCTAGATATTTCCTTGCCACCAGATATTTTTGTTGCTCATATTGTTATTCTGGTTGCTCCTACAACTTCTCTTCTCCTTTGGATTGATTAGATCTCTAGGTGAAATTCATTCTTCACCCCTTTCTAAGATATCCTTGAACAAAATTCCTTCTATGCTCTGTCTTTGAGTCACTGACTCAAATAAATATGTAGCCTTTGATCTTTAGATGAACGTCCTTCTTCACCCATCTGATATCCCTTTGATTCATTGTCCTTTATGGCTCAAGCACTTGAGAAAAAGTTCATATTTGCTCCAAAGTAGAAGACTCAAGCACATGAGAAAAAGTCATTCTCTGCTCCTATGTGCTCCCATGTGGCTCAAATCTCTAGATGGAAGTCCTTCTACACCTATCTGAGATATCCTTGTTGACTTCCCGACCTCTTTTCATTGCTCAGCAAGCCACCCTACAAAATTTATTCGTTGAAATTGTCTCTATGTTGTCCCTGTACGACCTATATGTGACTGTCAACACTTTAAATCGCATATATACACAATGCACCCTTCTGCAAACTGCGTATGTACGCACTTCGCCCTTCTACAAACTGTGTATGATTTTGTACACCTACAAAAAAACATGTTCTTCCCAATATTGTTGTTTCCTTGAAAAACTTTGTCCTTTGATTTCCTCTGCTAGTTTATAAATGTGCTAAGATATCTTGCAAATCTAATTGATTTGTTGCAAAAGAAAGTGGATCTGTCCTTAGTCCTTAAAACACCCACCTCGACACTCGTGATCCCATAGATCTGTTGTTGCAACCCTAGATCTGAACTTGATCTCTATTGTGGTCACTCAGATCTCATAGATCTATCGATACCATGTGCACTTGATTTCCTCTCAGAGAAACCTTTCTATGATACCATGTTGAATTTTCCAAGCGGATTCAACCCTTAGTATGCACTAATACTGTCAGGCTGCTAAATTGTAGCTTTTAAGTGTCCTGAATCACTAAATTGTCAAACCAGGGTTGGTATACTTCGAGCTGATACACAGTATGTGCAG